>CABHPH010145176.1:0-39977 GCA_902168325.1 Peromyscus nudipes | reverse complement strand
TGTCCCTCCAGCATGCCATGATACAGAACAGTTCACTCCTGTGGGACACAAAAATGATACTTGTGAGGCAGGCGGTGGTGGCGCATGCCTTTAATCCCAGCACTCGGGAGGCAGAGGCAGGCGGATCTTTGTGAGTTCGAGGCCAGCCTGGTCTACAGAGTGAGATCCAGGAAAGGCACAAAGCTACACAGAGAAACCTTGTCTCGAAAAACAAAAAAAAAAAAAAAACAAAAAAAAAAAAGATACTTGTTTTTGTCACAAAACAGCCTTCTTTAAAAACATGCTACAGTCTAACTGATAAACAACCTTGGAGGAACTACTACCTTGCGCTTGTTACACCCCAGCTAATTTAATTAACTAAACTTTACCACTGAGTTTAAAGTAAAGGTCACTGAGTTATCAACAAAAGGCAAGCAATGGCTGAGGGGAGCTTTGTGAGAGGTGTCTTCTCCTCAGAGCTTTTTCTGGTTCCCCCTTCCTCAGCCCTGGAGCCTGCTTCAGTTCAGGAGAGTTTTCCCTTCTGCTCTAAGGCCAATAAGAATTTCCATCCTTAAAAGTAGAAGTTTCCCAAACGGGGAATTGGTCAAGGCCTGTGTATGAAAGATTTTTTGTATGGCACAGAAGAGGCTCCTCCTGTTCTGTACAGTCCTGCTAAAGGCAGTCCACAGGATTCCCACCACCCTGGGATCATGCTCACGTGGTGGTGGTCTGACTGCTCAGGGGCCCCCTAAGCTTCCTCAGCTGACACAGGCTCCACTTCAGTCTGCCCTGTAGCCACTCCTGGGCTGGCCACACAAGGATCCTGCACAGCAACCACAACCAAAGTTTTCAGCAAAATAATTTACTTTTTAAGGTTTTTTTTTTTTTAACCAAACAGCTACAGAAGTTATTCTGCAGTTTCTCTTTTTAAAAATTAGCATGGTGTGTCTTCTTAAAGTCTTGAATAATTTAATTAGAATTATACAAAAGTCATGAGCATGTTCTATTTATGGGCAATCACATCAGCATGAAAAACCCCAACGACAATGTTAAAAATAAAAATAAAGTATCTTCATACGGTGCATTCAACTCATGAGAGAACTTGAACTCGAGTGGGTAGATCAGAGAAGGTCTGATCACTTCTGGGAGGCTTTTCTTTTCCTTGCCAGACTCCGAGCTTCGGAGCCTGTGTTCCTCCCTACACGAAGTGTAAAATGAACATCGGAACAAGGGGGAGAAGAAAGCTGTTTAGACTGCATTTTGTTTTGTCTTCGCCTTGCCTTGCTATGCGCCTGGTATAGCCCCCCAGTAGTTAATGGCATTCACACTCTCCAACTCCGCAGGGTGCATGCCTTGGCGGGTGCACGGAGCCCAGAGGCTGGGCAGCCAGGTAACTAGGAGGAAGCCTGCAAACCAACTCCGAGGAAGGCAGGCGGCTCCGCGGGGCAAAGAGACACTTCGGAACCGACTATCTTTTAGCTGAGCTCATGGAGAATTCTTTTTTAAAGGGTACTGCGCCTTGGATGCCGGCCAAGAGTCTCTTTAGCAATGAGACAGCATGGAAGGAGGGTATCAACTCCAATGATTTCCCTCTACCTAACAGCACCTTCTTCCAAGACTCCCCTCCACCCACCTTGCTGGAAGGAGGCGTCACTCCTGGAGAGGAAGCGCGTTACAGGTCCCTTCAGCTGCCAGGCCCACGGGGTGGGGGAGGGCCACCAAGTTCCGAAACATTTGCTCACACCCCCTGAGCTGTGCTGGGGCAGCTCCCCAGCGCGTCTCTAGCGCGCGCCGCCGCTCCCTGTCCAACCCATGCTCCCCACGGCCCCTTTTTCTCTCGGGAAGGCTTCTGCTTTAGGAGCAACATTAAACTGTGCGGAGACAGCTCTCAGAAGCCCCTGCCCCCAAGTCCTACCTTCTGCGGCGGGGTCCCGATCAGCATCTCCAGGTAGTAGCCGCGGCCAGAGTCTCCCTGCAGGTTGTCCACCATAGCCAAGAAGTTGGCGGCAGCCCCGGCGGGCTCCAGCGCTAGCGCCAGGCCATCTGCACGGGGTATCTCAGGGGTCCCGAGCCCGGGAACCGCCGAGGATCCGCGGCTCGTGGCTGCGGCCACCTGGAGGGGTAGCGTGAAGGGCGCTGGGGCCAGCGCGGGGGCAGCGCGCAAGAGCCACTGCGCCAACAGCGGGAGCAGGAGCGCTCGGAGCAGCGCGCCCATCCCCGCGGCGGGGGCTCTGCGAGTCAGCGAACGCGCGGGGCTGCAGGGCCGGGTGGGACGGGGCGGGGCGGACGGGGAGGAGGCAGAAGAAGGCGGTGCCGAGTTGAGCAAGTTCTCAGCCGCTGCCCCCTCTGGCGGCCGCCGCCCTGAAGGCCCATCCCCTCCCCCCGTGGCCAAGGTCAAGGATGGGCGCGGGGCCCCGGGGCGCACGGGTCTTGGGCCGCGCCTCTTCCCCGGGAAACTGAAGTGCAGAATTTCCTCGGAACGTGCCCGGGAGGCCACGGCTAACGGATATGACGAGGCTCAGCGGAGAGCTGCGGGAAAGTTTCGGGAACCCTTAAAGGCGCAGCGAAGGCGCGAACCGACTTCCTGGCCATGCGCTCGAGGGATCCGCGGAAGTCCCCTGGCTCTGCAGAGACTGGATTGCCCAGATGAGGCACGTGTCAGAGCGCGCGGAGGAGGTTACTGTGAAAGACCTCGCCTCTGTTTGGCAAGCGCATCTCCAAGGGGCGGCGTTGGGGGGCGGCGGTGTCTGTCAATCTCTCAGGGCTTCTCCCACTCGGGGATCTCCCCTTTCAACTTCTTAGGAGTTAGGGGACCCTTTCTCTGAGAAAGGATGAATTCGAATGGAGGCTGGGAGCGCTGGGGCTAAGGGAGGCAGGTAGGAGGTCTTTCATTCCTGGGAAGAGGTCTGAGTTGCTGCTGCTGTTCCCGCCTGCTTGGCCTCCGCTGAGCCCAAAGCCGCAGATTGGGGAGGTGGCTTTGGGCCTGGAGTTCCCGCCCTGCTCTTGTCCTTAAAGCAGATCCCATCCTGCTAGGAGCGGAGCTCAGTTCTCTAGGAGTTCAGTCAGTATACCTATTTAGTGAATTACTATCAGGGTCCCAAATGAGGGTTTCAGAGTCGGCTGCCATCCTGCTCTCCCCTTCCCTCATCCACCCGCCAGCTCTGTGGATTACCTAATTAATACGTGTTTAGTCACAGACGCCAAAGCCGCAGAAATGCGTTTGGAGGGCTATTTTATTTCAAATACTGAACGCAGGGGGGACAATTATACTAGCTAAACTCATCGATTTCTGCTGAAACAAGGAATAGAAGAAATCTTTGTGCCTCCTCCAGCTGAATTATACTGGCTGTATGTATGTATTTAATTTATTTATTTATTTATTTATTTATTTATTTATTTATTTATTTATTTATTTATTATTTTAACAAGTAAACCCATCTTCAAACAGTGGAGAATAGAAATCAAGCTACCCTATCCCTGACTGGAACTTCCAGATATTTCCATGCTAGTGTACATGTTTATTCCCGCCTTCCTAATGTCAGAATCCCATCTTGTTGTTGTACCAGGAAACTTTCTGTCCGAGATCTTCAGCTATACTGCTTTCTAAATGACTGGTTATAAGTTGCATTGAACTGTATCCGAGCTCCAAGGAATCCCCAGCCACATGAAGGCAGGCCTGATTGAATCCCAGGATAGAACCTAAATTGTTATTCCCCATAAATCTGCATAGTTATCGAGAGCTCTTACATTCATATATTCACATTTCAAATTCAAGATTGTAAGGGAAGGGCAATTTTAAAGAGATGATTATTATGCTCCCTGGTGTCCAGTATTGAAGGGTTCAAAACCAAACAGCAACAACAAACCACCGAGACAGCTCTGAGGATAGCAGCCTGTGGAAGTACACAGAATTTACCAGACATTGATGTAGGTGCTATGTCATGCATAAGGTCGATAATAAAGACATTTGCTCTAAGAGTTCATAAAAACAGGAGGGAAAGCTGTAAAACTCGAGTCTAACTAAAGTTTGTATTGAGACTCTCTATTCCATGTACTGTGAATGTCCCAAGCTTTCCTTGGTAAGGGAGGCATATCAACAACTGCATAAAGACACAGTATCAGGAGCACGTGCAGTTTTAATGAGTGGTGGGGCCATCTCGCCAGAAAGTACTGGCCAGGCACTGAAGTGGCAACACTGGACACTTGTCTTTATTCGGAGAGGTCTTAGAGTTCTCCATCCTCATGAAGATGCCCCCTGGATTAGAGAGACTATAGCTTTACCCACAGCTGTTTTCTGGAAAGTGGTATTTGCTTTCCCCTCACGAGGTACCCTTGGTTTTCCTTCTCATTAACTTTTCAACCTTGAGTCACTTCCAGGTAAAAGCCTGCTTTCCACAGGCCTCAGGAGCAGTGCCAGGCAGGAAGAGGTGAGCCCAAAATGCACAGCATCCCCCTGGGATAGGCTGCCTTACTGACACTCCCAGGAGATGGCTGGCTCTGTTCATTCTGAGATCCTTTCATAGCAGAAGTTCTCCAACTTACAGTCTAAGAACCCAGTTACCCTGTTACAAATGATTGGGGGGGGGGGCTCAATATGTTGATCTGTATTTACCAAACTGCAAATTCAAAGTAAAAAACATTAGCAATTAAAGTCACAACACACCTGGTCGCAATTGGTAACGTGCTTGTTTAATCCTGAGCGTCCCCTTAAAAAGTCAGGCATGGTGGCACTTCCTTGTAATCCCAGCACTGGAGAGGCAGAGTTAGGGCTCACTGGCCAGCCAATCTAATCTAGCTGGCAAGTTCCAGGTCCCAGTGAGAGTCCTGTCTCGAATAATAGAAAGAAAAGTGGACAGTTCCTGTGGTGGTTTGAATGAGAATGGCCCCCATGGGCTCATACATTTGAATACTTGGTTCCTAGTTGTTGGAGATGTTAGGTAAGGATTAGGAGGTGTGGTCTTGTTGGATGAGGTTGTGTCACTGGGGGTGGGCTTTGTAGTTTCAAAAGCCCACTCCAGGCCCCCGACCCCTGATTTTGCCTGCTGCCTGTGGATCAGATGTAAGCTCTCAGCTACTGCTCCCAAGCCATGCCTCCTGCTGCCACACTTCCTGCCATGATGATCATGGACTCATCCCCTGAAATTATAGGCAAGCCCCTAATTAAAATGCTTTCACTTACAAGTTGCCTTGGTCATGGTGTTTTTTTACAGGAATGGAACAGTAACTAAAATGACTCCTGATGACCGTTACCTAAGGTTGACCTCTGGCCTCCACAAGAACGTGTGTACATGCACATACCCCATGAATTTACTTGTACACACACAAAATAAATTAAATAATAACAAATAACCAACTTCCTCTTTTTTGTGATGTGTAGTAGAATATTATGTTAAAGTGTGTTACTTTTGTTTATGTTGCATTTGTTTAACACTGTGAAGCTGTATTACTGTACTTGTTTAAAACACCTGATGGTCTCATAAAGAGCTGAATGGCCAATAGTGAGGCAGGAGAAAGGGTAGGCGGGGCGGGCAGGCGGAGAGAATAAATAGAAGGAGAAATCTGGGAAAAGAGAAGAATTAGCCAGAAAAGGAGGAGGACTCCAGGGGCCAGCCACCCAGCTACACAGCAAGCCATGGAGTAAGAGTAAGATTTACAGAAGTAAGAGAACAGGAAAAGCCCAGAGGCAAAATGTAGATGGGATAATATAAGTTAAGAAAAGTTGGCTAGAAACTAAGCCAAGCTAAGGCCAGGCATTCATAATTAAGAATAAGCCTCCATGTGTGATTTATTTGGGAGCTAGGTGGTGGGCCCCTCAAAAGTGAAAAAGCAACAAACAACAGTGATGTGTATGCATGTTTGCATGTATGGGCACTTGTATATCCACATAATGTGGCAGTCCCAGGTTGATGCTGGGAACCATTCTCTATTGAACACTATCTACCTTATTCATTCATGTAGGCTCTCTTAATCAAGCCCAGAGTTCGACTACATAATTAGTCCAGCTAGCCAGCATGCTCTGGGGGTGCCATACCTCTACCTTGAAAGACTAGAATTACAGTCAGGCTGCCATGCCCACCCACTATTTATTTGGGTTCTGTAGATCCAAGATAGGGTCTTCACATGTGTGTGGCAATCACTTTAACCACTGCTTTGTCCTCCTGGCCCCAACTCAACATTTTAATGAAGACTGCACCATTTGGAAAAAACTTACTGCAAGGAGTGACATTACTGTACACGTGTGAAATTTCTTTTACTATCTGGATTAATAGAAGACAGCCAGGTCTTCCCCACTGTGTCTGCATTTAGTCTGCCTGCATCTTACATGTCCTGAAGCTGCTGGGAGACTGACAGCGTAAAAGGGCAAAGTATATTTTAGTTCTTTCATGAAACAGTTTTGACTAAAGGGCCCACAGTTTTGAGGCCAACCATCATCTACTGAGTCTTGTCTCATCATCAACATAACACAACATAACATAATTGACCCTGTATATCAAACACTCTGTCCTCAGCTGGAGGAAAGGCCAAACAGGACCTGGACGTGGTGGATCTGCTACCTGGACCAAGGGGCAACATTCTTCTCTATCACAGAAGCCCCAGAAGGCTGCAAATGGGTCCAGCCACCTGCAGCCCAGTGCAAGCTTGCATCTCTCCTTTTTTCTGGAGTCCTGCTCTGTGCCTGCCACCTGGATCCTCCCCACCCATGTATACACAAGCTAAAGCTTCCAGTTGTTTAAACATTTCTTGATCTTACTCTACCTTCTTATCTTTAAGTCAAGTTCTTTGTGTATGCTTGTACATGTGTGAGGGGGCAGAGGCCAATGCTAACATCTTTTTCAATTTTTCTCCACCTTATATTTTTTTTAGACAGAATCTCTCATTTAGAACTTGTTGATCAGGATATACTGGCAGACCATGAAGTCTCAAGGATCCTCCTGTCTCCACTTTCCCTGGTGACAGAATTACAAGCATGGGCTGCTGTACCTAGCTTTTAAAGTGGGTTCCAGGGATAGAATTCAGGTCTTGCTTGCAAGGTAAGCTCTTTACCAAATGAGCTTTTCCCCATCCCTATATGTTGCAGAATATTTGTTTAACTATGCAAAGATGTGTTACATTTGTTTAATTATGTAAAGATGGTGCTGCTGTTTTACCTTGCCTGTCTAAAATACTTGATTGGTCTAGTAAAAAGCTGAATGGCCAATAGCAAGGGAGGAGGTATAGGCGGGACTTCTGGGCAGGGAGAATAAGTAGGAGGGGGAATTTAGGTGGGAAGAAGAAAGAAAACGACACCAGGGAGACACCAAGGGCTATCCAGCCAGCCATGGAGGAAGCAGAAAAATAGGACATACAGAATAAAAGAAAGGTAAAAAGCCCCAAGACAAAACATGGATGAGTAGAAACAAGTTCAATTACATTATAAGAACTAGCGGGACATGCCTAAGTTAAGGTTGAGCATTCGTAATCAATGTCTCTGTCTTTATTTGGGAGCTGGTTGGCAGCCCAAAGAAAATTCCAACTACACCTATACTTTTAACAACTTTATCTTCCTTCACTCTTCAACTTACAAGCACCACCCGCCCCCCAACCTGTGGGTTACCCTAGAGAGTTCTCAGCCTACATTCTCACTAGACAGTCCTGGGCAGCACCCCACACTGGCGACTGTGCACTCCTTGTGGTTTTGTGTTTATCAGAATCACCCAGGGAATCTTGCCTTTAGCTCTTCACCAGACAATCCCATTCAGGTGGTTTGGGGCCAGGGCAGGGGCAGGTATCCAGAACTGCTGGAATTAAAACAACCTGGCTGAAAGGAGAATTTGAACCTGGAAAAAATGAGATGCAACTGTCGACTGAAGTCTTGGATTGATTTCAAATTCCAGTGTATAATCCCAGGGTCTTCTATTCTGGAAAAAAAAAAAAAAAACAAAATAAAACAGAAACAAAAACAAACAAACAAACCCTGTTCTTTGGTGTCTACTGGAAGTTTCCAGAAACTGAGAGCCTCTGCTACTTAGATTACGTTTTTTAAACAGCACTTCCTCCAGAAGAAACTAGAGAGAAAAGACTGACTTCGTAAAGTGAATGAGCTAACCTAGAACACTCTGTCACACAAGAAGGCAGGGCTGCTATCAAAGAGTTCTCAGGTCCTATCACAAGCAGGGTGAAGCTGGGACATTTAAATGTCGTGAGAAACAGTGACTGCAGTAGCTCCAAACACTTCAATTATACTAAAATCTGTTTGCTCAGAATGTTCTTTTTAAAGGTACATTGATTAGCTTTGGAGAGTGCTAAGGAACTCAACTCATTACATTTAAAAGCTGGCAAAGAAAAGACAAGAATCAAACATTTGTTTTCTTAACTCCTGTACAAGCTATGACTCCTCATAAACAAATAATTGACGATGACATGCTTCTCTTTACAGACATATGTTGTCCAACATACATGAAGAAGGAAGAGTATAATTAGAATATTGCCATTTGCATGCCCCTGTGATGACTAATTGTCACCAAGACATAACCTAGAGTCACCTGGGCAGAGAGTCTCAGTGAGAAATTTCCTACGTCGTGTTGATCTGCGGGCATGTCCGCAGTGTTTGTCTTAGCCAATTGATGTGGGAAGACACAGCCCACTGTCAGCGGCAACATTCCTAGGCAGAGGGTTGTGAGCACGTGGGCATGCCTGTGTTTCTTTCTTTCTGCTTCTGACTACAGATGTGTTGTAACTAGCTCTTTTAAATTCTTGCCCTGACTTCCCTGTAATCATGGACTTTACCTTGGAATTGTGCACTAAAATAAATTCTTTTCTCCCAAGTTCCTTTCTAAATTTTTTATCATATATTTAAAAATATGTATATATGTGTAGGGTGTGTGTGTACATGTGAGTGAAGGGCTTGAAGAGGCCAAAGAAGGTGTTGGATCCAGAGCTGGAGTTGGGAGCCTGGGCACTGAAATGAAGTCCTTTGTGAGAGCAGAATGCAGCCTTAAGCCCTGAGCTGTCTCCCCAGCCTGCCCCCCAAAGTTGTTTCTTGTCAGGATATTTTATCATAGCCACAAAAATGAAACTAGAACAGTTCCTGTGAATTCCATATGTATATATATATTATATACCCACAAATAATGTATATATGTATTAAACATCCATAAATTCATATGTATGTATGGAATATATATATATATAGAAAGAGAGAGAGAGAAAAAGAGAGAGAGAGAGAGAGAGAGAGAGAGAGAAGGGTAGCAAAAATGAACAGATACAATACTACACATGACTTACTCTTACCCAAAGAAGAAGGTCTGAATGTGGCCTAACCAATTCACCACAAGTTGGCAGATGACTTCCAGGGGCGTGAACCTGGCCCTGTATCTGTAAATAAAGTCTTAGGGACACACACCCATACTTGTTTGCTTAAGGGCTTGTAGCAGAAAATATATGGCCCAGAAGACCTCAAGTATTTACTGTTTGCTAATCCATTTCATTGAAAATTTACCATCCCCGGCTGTCAATTAAGAGGTTCTCATGCCCTTGTCAATCAGTTGCAATATGCAGACCTTATTTAAACCCTCATTGGAACAAAATGGCAGTTAACTATGAGACAGAAATTTAACATTGGTAGTAATATAGTATGATATTATTATTAATGATTTCAGCTATAATGTGTGTGTGTGTGTGTGTGTGTGTGTGTGTGTGTGTGTGTCTTATCAAGCAGAGACATGCACTTCCACATTGAGATGGTAAAATGAGGTTTTCCAGTATTGAGTTTGTTGGGAGCACTTTAAGCAAGTTCTAAAGTGTATTGTATCACCCTAGGAATATTCCTGTCAGTCTGCCCTTCACTACTTTCGTTTTAAAGAAACTGAGGCATAGAATTAGTATTTGGAGAGTGGAGAGAATGGTATTCAAAGCCTCAGGTCCAATTGGCAGAGCCTGCATTCTTCATCACAGGGCTAGGGCTATGATGACCTTTCTGAAGGTGACAGAATGGTCCATCCCAGAAGGCCCCAGAACACTCCCTGCAGAGTGAGTACACAGCAGGAGAAGGGGTTGAGTACACCTGTCACTCGCTAGAGCTGAGCCCATACAGGAGAGTAACACCCTGAAGTGCCTTCCAGCAGAGTGTACTGGAGCATCTGTGGTACCTGTCCTCACTGGAGTCCCTAGCCTGGCTTGCAAGTGGAGGGGATTGGGGTGTGGTGAGTCTGGAGACAGGAGGACCAGTTAGAAAGTGACTGCAATGGTCCTGGCAGCTGGTGGCCACTGGTCTGGACCTAGAGGACAGGATAGCCATGGTTGTGGACCCAGAAGACAGAGTGCTTGGGTTCAGAAAACTGAGTCCTCTAACACAACAAGCAGCTGGCTGGGCAGGACTTCCTGCCTAGGACTGCTGCTTCTTACTGTGTTTAGACTGTGAAATCTAGTGCTATGATGACCTTTCTGGAGGTCACAGAATGGTCCATCCCAGATTTACAGGAGCACTTGACCCCCAGCTGGTGGCATGTTTGGGAGGGTACCTTTATAGGGTAGAGCCTTGCTGGAGCGGGTGAGACATGTGGCATGGGCCTTGAGGCTTAAGCTTAGTCCCACTTCTCTTCCCCCTTCACCTCCCGACTGCAGTTGTAATATGAGCAGCAGGCTTCCTGAGCCTGCCGTCATGCCTTCCCTCCCTGCTGTGGTGTATTCCCCAAATGACAGACTGTGTTGCCTCCAGCTGTAAGCTGAAATAACTCCCACCTTCCTTGAGTTGCTTAGGTCAACTATTTTGTTACAGCAACAAGGACAGCCATTGACTCATGTGGTCTGTAGACACCTGGCTAGATCCATTCCGCTTGTACCTTGTTGGTGGCGGTCATTGTCAGAGTGGTGCCACCATCCTAGTTTACTTTCGTCCTCAAGCCATGGGAGACAGGGTATGAGGGTACTAGTGTGGCAGGAGGACACCGGCACAGGGTTGATGATTGAGGTTGTATGGAATAATGAACAGTTGAGTCTGAACTCCAGGCAGCTGGCTTCCAAAGCCCGTGTTCTCTTCCTAACTATCTCCTTATGATGACTAATGAGGATCTGAGGAGATGGCTCAGAAAACAGCATGCTTGCTGTGCAAACATGAGGACCTGAGTTCAGATCCCTAGCACCCACGTAAAACACTGGGCATGGTAGCACAGACCTGTAATACCAGTGCTGGGAGGCAGAGATAAGCAAATCCTGAGAAGGGTGTGGTGGCTTGCTTGTCAGCCAGTCTAGCTACATTGGTGAGGGACTTGGGGTTTTTTTGTTTGGTTTTTTGTTTGTTTGTTTGTTTTACTCTTTGGGGGGGAACTGCTACCCAACTTCCAAATAAATCACACACAGAGACTTATTCTTAATTATAAATGCCTGGCCCTAGCTTGACTTGTTTCTTGCCAGTTTTTCTTAACCTTAAATTATCCCATCTACCTTTTGTCTCTGGGCTTTTATCTCCCTTTATTTCTGTGTACCTTTTAAAATTTCTTTCTCTGTGGCTTGCTGTGTAGCTGGGTGGCTGGCCCCTGATGTCCTCCTCTCCTCTTCTTGCTCCTTCTTCTTTTCCTCCCAGATTTCTCCTTCTATTTATTCTCTCTGCCTGCCAGCCCCACTTATCCTTTCTCTTGCCTCGCTATTGGCCATTCCGATCTTTATTAGACCATCAGGTGTTTTAGACAGGCAAAGAATCACAGCTTCACAGAGTTAAACAAATGCAGCATAAAGGCATGCAACATATCTTTGTATCATTAAACAAACATTCCAGAGCATAAACAAATGTAACACATCTTAAAATAATATTCTACAACAAGAGACCCTACTCTCTGTCTGAAAACTAAGGTTAAAGGGCTAGGGGGATAGCTCAGTAGGGAAGAGGGTTACTCTGCCATCATGAAGACCTGAGTTCAAATCCTCAGCATCCATGTTTAAAGGGGGTGGCTGGTGTGATAGATTTTGTTATCATCTTGATACAATCTAAATTTATCTGGGAAGAGGGAACCTCAACTGAGGAATTATCCAGATTACATTGGCCTGTGGCTCTGTGTGAGTAGTTGTCTTCATTGATGATTGATGTAGTAAGGCACAGCCACTGTGGGCTGTACCATCCCTAGGCAGGTGGATCTGGGTTATATAAGAAAGGTTGATAAGCAAGCCATAGAGAACAACTCAGTAAACAGTGTTCCTCTGTGGCATTAGTTCCTGCCCTGACTTCCCTCAGTGATAAACTGTGATGTGGAAGTGTAAGATGAAATAACTCTTCCCTCCTCAAGTTTATTTTGATCATGGTGTTTGTCACAGCAACAGAAAGGAAACTAAGGCAGCTGGGTATTATTGGGCATGACTGTAACCCCAGCACTGAGAGCTTTGGGGGGAAGGAGTAGAGACAAGCAGAGCCTAAGAACTCACTAATCAACTTGTCTAGTCAAGAAAAGGTGAGCTTCATGTTCAGTGACCGACCCAGGCAATAAGCAATAGAGAGAGATGGAGGAAGACACCTGACATCTTGCTCTGGCCTCCACATGTGTGTACATGAGTGCACATACCTCAGACTCATGTGCATGCACCAAACCACACCCCCCCACACCCCACATCTTTCCTTCCCCCTCTCTTTCTCACACACACATCTCTCTCCCTCCATCTCCCAACCCCCCCACACACACATGAGAGAGAGAGAGACAGAGACAGAGACAGAGACAGAGACAGAGAAAGACAGACAGACATTTGCAGATATAGGGAAGTAAGGGTTTACCTTAGCTCCCCTTTATCAGCTGTTCTTTATGCATATAAGATATATTCCTCCCTACAAAATGCACATACACTTTCAAGATGCACTGTTATGATGGGGGGGGGGGCCTCCCGCCAACTGAGCCGCCTCAGGCGAATTTATCTGGAGGTGTGTGCTACTATTGTCATTGAGGATTCTAAACGTCTGCTGCTGCTGGCTCTTGGTCTGTGTGGAGAGGGCAGCAGGAGGGTCTCATTTTTATTACTTACTCATTTTTTGTCCACTTCAAAGGACATGCTCGGAGGGAGCCAAGTCTGCAGCAGGAGGACAAAGGAGGTGCAGCTTTGCTGGCTTAGAAGGGATGGGAGGGGACTGTGAGCCAAGGAATGCCCAAGACACTGATACAGGTCAGAAAATAAAAGTGTCCTAAACCCACCAGGAAGGAGGGCAGTGCTGATGTCTACAGGTGCCCAGTGACTCTTGCCACACCTCTGAGATAATGGCATTCACATTTTTCTGAGCCGCTGAGCTTGAGACAGGCTGTTAGAGCACCAGGAACAGCTCCATGCCCTTCTCCAGAAGCTTCATGCAGCTTTCTGTCAGGCGGCCCAGAGGACATGGCATGGACAGCCAAGAGAGGACAAGCAGGATCTAAACTCAGTTCCCAAGGGTTAGCTTGAGTGAGACAAAGGTTAGCAATAGGGTTGACGAGATGGCTCAGTAGGTAGAAGGGCTTGCTGCCAAGCCTGATAACCGGAGTTCATCCCTGGAAACCACACAGTAGGAGAGAACTGACTCTCCCAAGTTGTCCTCTGACCTGCCCACATACATGTTGTGGCAAACACACATCTACATCCTCTCTCTCTCAATAAATAAGCAAATAATTTTTAAAGTTAAAATTAATTTACCAGTTGAGTTCAGCTGCAGAAATGTTGAAGTGAGCTAGAAACCACCTTTTTCTGGGTAGAAAACAAAGCATCTGGGCTCCACCATTACACCTTCCTGTTATGATATGAGGAACCCGTCTTCCTGTCTTCAAAGATGGTGAAATTAGGTCATGGGGTAGTCACTCAACAAATACTAGCCTGCCTTGAAAAGGTTGTCCTGGGCTTGAGACCACCGACTGCGTGTTAGCTGTGGGCACCTCTCAGCTGTGGGCACCTCTCTCTCAGCTGTGGGCACCTCTCAGCTGTGGGCACCTCTCAGCTGTGGGCTCCTCTCAGCTGTGGGCACCTCTCAGCTGTGGGCACCTCTCAGCTGTGGGCACCTCTCTTTGTTGTTTTTCTTCCTCCTGTCTCATTTCCAGGATTGTTCTGAATGTTCTCTTTCTCACCCTTCTCATCACACCAACAGCCGTTCCTCCCCTTCTACAGGCAGAGAGTCACTTGCTGATGATCTCACTGGTGAGAGAGTGGAATCCTCCACAGAATCAGGCAACTCTGAAAGCATTGTCGTCATTGACTCTGATCACCGACCTTAGCAAGAAAGAAGAAGCCTTGGCGATGCGGTCCTTGGTGGGTTGCTAGCAGCAGACTGACTGGCTGAGCAGAGTAGCCTCTTCCTTCATGGGCTGAATTATTTATGTCATTGTCTAAAGGTCTTAAGCACTTCCTTTTCCTGTTGAATCCCAAAAACAAATTCCCTCTGGCACCTACAAAAGTCTGTTTAAGTTTGGAGTTTGGAACTATCCTTTGTGTGGATTGATGAACATATTAGAGAGGAAAAGTGAAGACAGAAGGAGGCCTCAGGCAGCAGTGTGTGCCTGAATACACTTAGCCCTACTCTGCCTATTCTCTTGACTGTACCAAGATGGCCCTCAGATCCTACCAGCCACGAGAGATTCAGGCTGTGTGGGTGAACCTGTGACTGTTCAGTAATTCTAGCAGAGAGACATGGTCCCGTCTTCTTCTGTAGGCTCATGTGCCCAGTGCCATGAATGAGTCCTAGAAGCAGCCAGAAGCCTGTGAGTTGATTCACAGCCATCCATTTTCACTACACCTCAGGGACAGTGTGAGGACTGCTCCCACTCTCCAATCCACTAGCTATTCTTTTCCAAAGACCACTGAGTAGGCAACACAGATACTCACACTGTCAGTATCTATCAATATCAGTTTCCAATTACCCACATGTGTAGACGGTGTAAAAACCCCAGACACACCAGGAAAGCTGACTGTGTGAAGACCCAGGGCTGAGATGGTGGTGGACAACCTCACACACAACTCCCATATGTTTCCCCCAGGGAAATTTTGCAAGCCATTGTGTCAAGGAAATAAGAATTTTTATTGTTAAAATAAAATGAGCAGTTGAAGCTCAAAAGAATCATTAGAGATTAAAAAAACAGCAACAACATGATTTCTGAGCATAAAAGACAAACCCAGTAAGGCTGTAAAGAACAGGAGGGATGGAAGTAAAATCTGTTGTGATGGATTAGTGGTTCCATGTAATTCAATTCAGGGAATTATTGTAGCTCAGGGCCAAAAAGGCAAAGAGATAGAAATGATGAAAGAGTGAATTTATGACAAGGGAGGTCTGAGAGACTTCTTTCCTGCCGCAGGAGGCCGTGAAAAGAACAGAAATGACAGTGTTAGAGCAAGGATCAACCAGGCAAGTTTACTTAGGGGTTCACAAAATACCAGGCCATTTTCCAAAAGACACAGAAGAATTCCAAAGACAAGGTCTGGAGGGCAGGTCAGAGGCAGACTTCTTGCCTAAGTACACACAAAGCCCTGGTTCCCATCCCTAGCCCTCCTATAAAAGAAAAAGGAGAAGTTGCTGCACTCACACGTCCATATGCATTTCAACTGGTCTGGATATCTCTCCAGAAAACTAAATGTTAGAGACAGAACAGGAGGTCTGACGTGAAGAGGACTCAACCTGGAATTTTACCCACCCAAGCTCTCTCTCCTGTGAGCAAGAATAGAGGGAAGTACAGTACATTTGCTATGAAAAACAAATACCACAAAGTAGCAGAGTGTATTCCAGACTGTTTCAAGTATGTCTTTCAGTGGGGGATGGGGATGAGCACGAGGAGACAAAAAGGAAGGGACAGACCTACCTCCCATCGTCCTGCCTGGGTAAGGGTGGTGATTGTGACCAGAGGTGCTCAATGGAAGGGTTTAGCTAGGGGTGCGTGGGATTCTCCATGCCACACAGTAAGGACTGAATCCTGACGTCTTCGCTGTATGCTCTCCCTTAGACTGTGACACCTCCTCAAAGCTTAGCTTCCTCTACTGTAGAATGGGAGAGAGAATGTCAGAATCCAGCTCCTACATGTCAAAGGGTTCTTGGGAGCAGGAGAGAAGAATGAGAGAGTATTACATAGAAATATAGGTGTAGAAAAAGACAGAGACACAGGATAGCTTTGGGAGGGCCTTGGGTCAATACTCACCCAGAGTTTTATTCTAGTGGGCTTTCTATACACTACCAAGGGGAGAGGCAAAATAATTTCCCTTTTCAAGATCAAGGCACAATGAACAGCCAAGTGTAAACCCTTCAAAACACATGATAACCACGCCCTTGGCCAAATCATCCCATTATGCAGCCCTGCTGGGTAAAGCAAGCTCAGACTTTCTGACCTCGAGTAAGGCCTTACTAGGGCCTCTGTGGGTCCCCACAAGAAAGTCTACTTCCTACATCATTGATTACTTGTGATACTAAGTGATAACATGTCAGTCACCTTACAGAGCCAAAAGGTATTGCTTCTATTATTGTTTTTCTTAGTGATATAGCATAAATTCAAACATAGTTTTAAACTCTTTTCAACAAACTCATCAGGAGCCCTTATCCCAGTAGAGAGAAGATCCCAGGATGCTGGAGATGGGGGCCACCCCTGATTAGCAGTGAGACTGGACCCTGGGGTCTCCCCCTAGATGTTCATGTTGGTTAGGTTGGGTTGGAGAGGAATGTTTGTCTGCTTTATTTCCTAAGACACTGAGGAGGCCTTTCTCAGATGGATGGAGGCCTGTGCCTGTGCACCCCAAAAAGCACTCCAACAAAATGTGACCTGACATTCCTATGTATGATAAAGATCATATAGAAAGGTTGACCTATTACAGCAAACAGAGGGAGGGAGGGAGAGTGCTGTTGATCAAGGTCTAAAACTATCATTGGCTACCTTTGGTCTCCTTAATTTTGGGCCATTTATCACTCACTTTTGTGTCTGAACTAACATCCCTTTGACTATCAGGCAAAAGCTTTGGAGCATGTTACCTTAGCAGATCCCCATCTGCCACCAACTCCAAAGCTAGAATGCCATCAGATAGCAGATATGCCATCAGATATGGCAGAGACTCTCTTGCTTTGCCACAATTGCCTCCCTGAGGTCCTCACCAGCATATTTAATAAATGCATCAATTTCTGACTTCCATTTGCTCCGTGACCATCGAAGTTCACATAACCCCATCACAGAGGAATGTGTGAAACCGAGTCCATGTTCCTGAGACATGGTTGTATTTGACCCTTTACAGTGTTTACTGTTTTGTGTTAGCCAGTAAGAGTGACCTCATTAATATTCCTCTGGGGATAGGAGAGCTGGATATATAGATCTGTGCACTGTGCAGCAGCAGACGTTTGCTTTTTAAACTGCAAACATAGACTGGGAATCACAAGCACTACTGCTCTTGGCCATTTGAGATCTTCTAAAGAACCTCAACCCCAGCATTATGAGAACAGAGAAAGGTCTGAAGGTGTTTCTTCCACAGACTTGGAGCCCTTTGGTCTAGTCTCAGTGACACTCAGGAGAGCTGGGCAGGGCTGACCCAGTTCTGTGGGGTTCTGTACATTGGAGCTGGTGTAGCCAGTCTGTCCGTTATTAGAAGCATCTGGCAAAGACAGCACTAGAATGTATAATTTTGGGAAGGGGAGCTAGGTGGTCATAGCCTTGACTAGCCACCCGTGCTGGCTGTGGTGTATCTCATTAGATTCGCTGGGCATTGTAAACACTGGGTATTCTTATCCCCATTTTAAAGTGAGGTCATGGAGACTAAGGGAACTTAAAGATCTTGCTCCTCCTGGTAGAGACATTGGATCTGACTATGAGAAAAATGAATTTCAGCATAACCAGAAGATATTTGATTGTCACATGAGTCTTTGGGTTTTTGCTTTATTGTTATTTCTAGATTTTTTTTTTTTTGGCAGAAGACTCTTTCATTTGCTCTTGAATGAAGATTATGTTATGTATCCACTCTTCCTAAGACTGAAGAACATGGTGTCCACGTATCTATTGGAAGAGATACAGCTAGAGAACAAGATATCCACACTCATTTATCCACTCTCCCTAAGGTTGGAGAACACAGCATTCACTCTGAGAAATGGGTGCAATCTTATCACTTCCTAAAAGCTGGTAGCTTCATGCTCATGAGTGTAGTGCTCTGGCCATGAACTTGCTTTTCTTTTTTTTGGGAATGTAATGGCTGCAGGGCATTTCTTTTTTAAATTTCTTTTGTGGATCTTGAGTTGGTGTTTTGTTCTTGAAGGTATATTTGTATGCTCATTTTCTTGGATCTGTGTGTCAACAGTAGACATTAAACTTGATAGAAATAGAGTGTAAACTCTGGACATATGGGCTTGAATCATCCAAGAAAGGACAATCAAGGGCATGGGAGTCTTTGCTCTGAACCTAGCACAAAGTTGGTGAGATTTAACTGTCATCTGGGTTTTCATTTTCCTCAGCATGCGCTCTCTCTCTCTCTCTCTCTCTCTCTCTCTCTCTCTCTCTCTCTCTCTCTCTCTCTCACACACACACACACACACACACACACATACACACACACACACACACACTTTATACTCTTGGTTCCTCTTTTCCTCTCAGCCTTAGTGTTGGGGATGTCAGGGTCTTTTTCTGAATCCTGTTGACAGCTTTCTGTCACTGAGACAATTGATTTTCAAGGAGAAAATGTTCATGTGAGCTCATTTCTTTAGAGGCTTCAGCCTGCAGTTGCTTGGTCCCATTGTTTTAGGGCTGAAGTAACACATCATGGTGGTAGTGTATGAAGCCGACAAGCCACTCATCTGTGACTAGGGCACACAAAGAAGAGCAACAGAGTGAGCTTCCACTGCATCCTTCTAGAGCACACTCTCAATGACCTATAAAGACCTATCAGTCCTTAATCCCTGAAAGTCCCTCTGACCTCTCAACAGTGCCACATGAGAACCAAGCCTTCAACACACAAAGATGTTTAAGATTCAAGTGACAGTCTCTAGGGATTCCAGCTGTTACAGAATCATGCAGTGAACTGTTCTTTTAGATTTGAATGCTGGCTCAGATTTCTGGACACCCAATACTCTTCTACCCTTTGCCTCTTGATAAGCCCCTGGAATTTCTACATCTCACATCAATATGACCAAAGTAGGGCTTCTGGTTTATTCACCCTCTCTTCCCCTACAGTTTTCCTCACCTCAGTCAACACCACATCTACCTTCCTAGGTATGATGGTTTGCTTTAATTGTCAACTTCACACACCCTAGAAGCAACTGGGAAGAGAGTTTCAGCGAGGCATTGTCTGTATTGCGGGTATGCCCATGGGGGACTGCATTACTGCACCATTCCCTAGATGTGGAGTCCTGAGCTATCTGAGAGGGGAGACATTGAGGTGAGCACAAGCATGCATGCATGTATTCCTGTTTTTGACTGTGGCTGTGATGCAACCAGTTGTTTATAGTGCTTGTCACCTTGACCTCCCTGCTATGATGGACTATTACCTAAAATCACACCCACAAGCTGTTTTCTGTTAGGGTGCTTTATCACAGCAACAGAAATGAAGCTAGAGCACTGGTGTCCAGGTCCTACGTTTTGGACATGCTGTTGATACTCTTCTTATGCCCCACACTCAGTTGTCAGGAACCACACACAATCTATTTTCAGAATTACCCCCAATGGACCTGTGACTTCTCCATGGCCACCTGCAGCTGGTTTCCCAGCCCCAACCTAGTCCTCAAGGTGTGTTTCCTGTCCAGTTGTCACAGGGACCCCATAAACGTACTACGCAGTGTCAACCTCTGTTCAAAACGCTGTGATAGTTCCCATGAGACACGGCCTATGGAGGTTCTTGGGGCCTTTTTTGGTTCATTCCCAAGATCTCAGATTAATAAAGACCACAAATATAAAACATACTTAGAAGTCCCACAATCTTTACCAATTCAAACACTTTAAAAGTTCAGTCTGTAAAAACCAAGTCTCTTAAAATCCAAAATCTCTTTTGAAAATTCAAAGTTTCTCAGCTGTAGGCTCCTATAAAATAAAAAAATAAGCTAAATACTTTTTTAATTCAAAAGGGAAGAACCAAGGCACAGTCACAGTCTGGAGAAAGCAAAAATATAACAGTGTAAATAATTCAATGTTCAATATCTGGGATTCACTCAATGGTCTTTTGGCCTCTTCCAAGAAGCTTGGGTCACTTATCCAGCTCTGTCCTCTGAAGCACACACAGCTTGTCTTCTAAGCTCAGGCAGGCTCTACTCAACTGCTATTGCTATTCTTGGTGGTCATCACATGTTCAGGGCATCTCTACAATGCTGGATATTCTGCAGCAACTGGGCTGTACTTTCACCAATAGCCTCTTCCCAGTGCCAAGCCTCAACTTCTCTCCATGACCCCTTCAATTCTGGGGCTTCAACTGCTATTGAGGCTGCACCTTTGCCAATGGCCTCAATTGCCAGTGCCAAGCTTCAGTTGCTCCCCATGACCCCTTCGTGCCTTCAAAACCAGTACCGCCTGGGTGACTCTTACATTACCAAGTTCAACACCAACAGAAAGTACAACCTCGGCTATTTTTGGAACCCAGTTTGTGTGTGTTGACCCTGAGGAAATATTTCCCAGATGATGCTTTTTAATCACGGCTGATTCTTTAATGACCTCAGTGATGCTTTTTAATCACGACTGATTCTTCGGCTCCAGCTACCCAGAACCACAGAATCTTAATTCAAAATAACAAATGGCCCCCAATGAAGTATTTAATCTTCCCTACGAAACTTCACAAGCCAGGCCATCTTTGTCTGTATTGCTATAAACGTTCTTATCTTCCAAACTCCTGCATAACAGCGCTGAACTCTCAATACTTAATGGCTTTTCTAGCCAAAGTTCCAAAGTCCTTCCACAATTTTCCCCCAAACAGCATGGTCAGGTATGTCACAGCAATACTCCACTTCTGGCACCAACTTCTCTTAATTTGGGTTACTATTGCTGTGATGAAACATCATGACCAAAGTAACTGGGAAGGAAAAGGTTTATTTGTCTTACACTTCCATATCATTGTTCATCATCCAAGGAAGTCAGGACAGGAACTCAAATCGGGCAGGAACCTGGAAGCAGGAGCTGATACAGAGGCCATGGAGGGGTGCTGCTTGTTATTTTTTGTTTTTGTTCTTTTTGTGGGGGCCCACCACTCAGCTCCCAAATAAATCACACATGGAGGCTTATTCTTAATTGCAAATGCCTGACCTTATCTTGGCTTAGTTTCTAGCCACCTTTTCTTAACATGAATTTTCCCATCTGTCTTTTGCCTCTGGGCTTTTTCTATTCTCTTATTTCTGTAAATCTTACTCTTACTCTGTGGCTTGCTATGGAGCTTGGTAGCTTGGTAGCTTGGTGGCTGGGTGGCTGGGTGGCTGGGTGGCTGGGTGGCTGGCCCCTGGAGTCCTCCTCCTTCTCTGGTTCCTAGATCTCTCCTTCTATATATTCTCTCTGCCGGCCAGCCCCGCCTATCCTTTCCCCTGTCTTGCTATTGGCCATTCAGTTCTTTATTAGACCATCAGGTGTTTTAGACAGGCCCAGTAACACAGCTTCACAGAGCTAAACAAATGCAACATAAACAAAAGTAACACACTTTAAAAATAATATTCCACAACAGCTGCTTACTGGCCTGCTCATCATGGCTTGCTCAGCCTGCTTTCTTATACACCCCAGGTGGCACCAACCGCAATGGGCCGGGCCCTCCCACATCAATCACTACTTTTAAAAATGCTCTACAGGCTTGACCACAGTCCAATCTTATGGAGGCATTTTCTCAGTTGGGGTTTCCTCTCTCAGATGACTCTAGTCTGTGTCAGGGTGACATAAAATTGTCCAGCAATCCTCCCTTTAGCTGTCCTCACCTCCCTTCCTTTCTCTCCATTTCCTCTCTCACTTATTCCCTCCTTCCTTCCTTGTTCAGCCCATCACACTTTTTCAGGTTCACAGTGACCATGTCTAGAGTCAGCTAGACTGACTGACTCTCTAACTGCAGGGCCAAGCATTGCACACAAGGCAGAGAACTTCCCAGGCAGTAATAGCTTGTTGCTAACATTATTGGGCACTTAATGTGTACAGACACCGTGTATAAACGTTTTGACTTTGTGACGTCAGTTAACTCTCCTGTGGACCTCATTGTGACTGAAGAGGAAGCCAGCATAGGAAGAGTCAATACTAGCAGACAAAGTGGTGGTTGGCAGTTTGGAGACGAAGTGACTGGGCAGGTCACTGCCAGATGGTTTTGTATTGAGGACGCTTTACAAAGTGTAAACCTCTGTACAAACTTAAATAAAGAACAAGGGCTTTGATATCCCTGCATCTCCAGGGAGCAGGGAGAGTGGATTATGGCTGAGTCGGGTATTTTACTGCATTAATATTTTGCATCATTAGACTATCAATATTTCAGGCCGCAGAAGACAGTAAGGGCTGAGAGCCTGTGGAACTCCCCTTCTTGGGTAGGTGTGCAGATACCCTGACCCGCAGCTCACAGTCCTTATCGTAGGCTCACAGAGGAGAATGTCGAGGGTCTGGGGCTCAGACAGGGTCTCCTCCACTCCTGCCAGACCAGACTCACTCATGCACTCTGACTGGCTGAGGGAAAGTCAGGCCGTGTGCTTTCCACACAGCTGTCAAATCTGGTCTGTCCTCCTGCACAAAGTGGGCTCCTATGGTCACGTAGGCTAGAGATCCTGGTCAGACACTGACAGACACACATGTACCACACACACACACACCCTCACCACATACGGACAACACATACACAGATACCTCACACACAGACACAGCCCACCGTCACACATATAGTCACATATATCTTCATCATACACATAGACACTACACACAGAAACATAGGATATCTTCACATATACCTACACTACATACCATAAACGCCACCCAGGCACAACAGCACACATGCTATATACCTAAACCACACATGCCACATATGAATACCACATACACACCATACAGGTACACCACACATACCACACACACAAATAACACACACCACACACACACACCACATATATACGATGCATGCACACCACACATGCATGACACACATGTAAACCACATGTCAAACACCACATGTGTACACCACGTATATCACATGTATGCTAACATATGCCATGTACACCACATACATATATACATACACTAAACAAACCACACATATATACTACATACAGCACTCCCATATCCCATTGCTCAATCAATAGAGATTGATGGATTGCTGGCAGAGACTTGGAATCTGCTCTCACTTGACCTTGTTGTGGTCACACAGGCTTTCATCTGTCCCCTCCTAAAGAGCTCCAGGACAGGGGCTGTGTCATGTGGCTGGTCCTCAGCTGCCCCAGGTTCCTCAGTTTCCAAGTTGCTGTACCACATGATTCAGGGCTGCCTGGTTAAGTGGCAGGCAGCGCTGACGGACGTGGCTCAACGGACGTGGCTCGACGAACTTGGCTTGACAGACATGGCTCTCCACATGGGATGCTTCTCCCTTTTAAGGTGAGAGCTGTGGTTTTGTTTTTCATCAGCAATCCCAAGAACCCATGTAACAAGCTAGGTGTGGCAACTTGCACCTCCAACCCAGTGCCAGAGGGGTGAAGACCGGAGGGCACTGAGCAGTCTCAGGCCAGCCAGTCTAGCCAAATTGGCAAGCTCAAGGTTTAGCAAGAGACGCTATATCAAAAAATAAGTTGGAGACTGGTAGTGGAAGAGACCTGACATCAACCTTTGGGATCCATCCACATGTATACACTCATGGATACACACACTCATACACACACTCACACACACTTACCCACCCCCACACAGAAAAGCAGGTTTTTTCAGAAAGGAAGACAGACACATCCCTCTTACCAACTGTTGCCCTTTCAATGTCCCCACCATACTCTGCCGTTTTCTGTAACACCAGTGGTCATGGAATTGGTGTGGATGCCTAGTGTACAGGAAAATGACAGTGTGCCCATCAAGACTGAGCTGTCCTAGATAAGGAGTTGCCACCTTTGGGCCATGCTATATCTGCATATACTGCCTCCCATTTCTAACTTCTAAACTGACATTGTTGGAATAGTTGCCTTCAGGGCAATTCTTCTGAGCTGAAACACTTTCCAGGGCCCGTCGTTTGCATCCCCAGCTGAAGGGATGATCTGCAATAACCCTGCAGATGTGTGGAAAAAGCAGACATGAAGTTGCCGTGAACCTTGGGCCAGTGTGTGTAGCGACCACATCGTCCAGCAAGGAAGATGCTTGACCGAGCTCTTCTTTCAGCGGTTTATTCAGGACCTTGTTACAAGTGACGTCTCTCTCCAGGTAAGCCTCTCCCAGCCCTTAAGTAGGCCTGGGCTACCAATCCCAGACAGCCACGTGGGCACTGTCCATTGGTCCACGCGTGCGCAAGCCACATACCATTCCAGCTATGCCCAAATAAGGAGTTGTTTATCACAGAGAGCACTCGCTATCGGGAGGGCGGAGGGCGGAAGCCAGCAGCCAGCGCTATCTTTAGGGTGCGGCTCCACGCAGCTCTCTACAAGTGTGTAAAGACATATCATCCGAGGAAGTCCCTGTGTCCCTCTCCTGGCACATTCTCACTTTCTCAGGGTCCCCCTACTTCCCTGGGCAAGGCTAGAGTATGCACTGGACCTTCTCAGAATATGGATGCAAATACCATACCTGTTTGAATAAAGTAAGTCTCTGGATGATTCTTCCTTCACTGAATTAAAATTTTCTATTCTGGCTAGAATATTTTGAAAGTAAAAGGGTAAGAGAAGAAAAAGTCGGCTGTGTGCATTCCTTTCACAGGGTCAGTGAATTCCTCATTGTTCAAAGAGCCCAGGCTTTTCTCTCCCCTTTGTTATGTCCACATGGAGCACTGTACCAGGTAATGGAAGGATCTTATGTTTCTGTTCTTTGTTCCCAAGGAACAATAGGGAGATGGAATAACCACATAAGTGAATGCACTCCCAGAACTCAGTGGCTGAGGATACGAGTCCCCGAGGACATAGCTAAGGAGACCCTGTTCCATGCCACCCGCCCATCTGCTTCTGCTCTTTCCTTCTCAGACACTGTCTACCATGCTTGTCATCCACAGCAGAGTGCCCATCATCTCCCATTCCACACTGCTTTGTCTGAAAAGCAGACTTTCTGTTCAGCATCCCACCTGGTGGTTCTTAAGTCTATCCCTAAAGGGTGTCATTCCAGGAACTTCTGATGGAAAGGAGGACCCTTGGGGCTATGCAGTCCCTACCACAGTTCTAATTTGCTTCTGGGGAACTCCTGGATCAGGACAGTATGTAACTACACAGCTTAATTAGTCTAGTTAGCTTAATAATCAATGTACTCCATGCTTAGTAGGGCCAGGTCAGAGAGCTTTCAAATGACAATAGCCCCTTTAAAATGTCATGTCCCTATCAAGATGAGCGTGTCCAATAGTGGTCAATCCTGGGGTACATGGGAGTTGACAGCTGGACTGTGATAGTATCCTTCTCCGGTGGGACATTCTGGCCTTTGAAGCCTCTGGGTGTAGTTCAAGTTATAAGGGTGACATGGTAATTGCATTTATCTGCTGGCGTCAGATCCTTGAAAACAATAGTGGGATGGGTAACAAGCTTTTGGAAATGAGGTGCTGCAAATCAAGAAATGAGTATTCATGTCCCATGTGCAGCCTACGGCAGTGTGCAGGAGCAAAGAACAAGTGTTTGGCATCTCATTCCCTTCCTGCCCCTTGGTTTATCAAGTGCTCCCCGTATGCCACTGAGAGAAGAGTTCTTTGAGAGTGGGTAATGGTAGGCATCAGGGCCCAGGGAGGGTCCCTATAGAATCTCTACCTCTCTATACTAGATACCCTTATGAACCACGGGTCCCTCAAGCCCAGCTCCTTAGTTCTACTTCACCTCTTCTCTGTCAGGTTAACTTAACTCCCCTACTTCAGTCTTCCTAGTTGGGCTGTTTGTTCATCCTGTGGATTTAAGGCTGGCCAGGTGCATCACAATTTACACCAATAAGAATAGCAGCCAACAGGCATGGTGATCCTCTCCCGCAACCCCAGCACTCAAGTGGGATTCTGAGGTAGGATTGCCATGAATTCCAGGCCAGCCCAGGCAACAAAGTAAGACCTTGTCTCAAAACACCAACCAACCAACCAACCAAACAAACAAACGAACAAACAAATAAACAAAAAACCAATAAATAAGACAAACCAAAAAACTAGCCACAACTAACGCTGATTTTTCAGAGTTCATAGAGCATGGCAGCTCCCTTCCCATCATCCTTTGGTCTTCATGATAGCCACCTAAAAAAGAAACTGGTAAAAACTCAGTTATTTGTGTATAGATGCTTTTATTCAGTTTTAATAAACACCATGCTTTCTAATGCTTCACACATTTAAGAATAATTTCTGTTGATCAATATAAAATGAAGCTTTTTGACAGTTTATTAATCTATACTGCATCTTTGCTCTCCTGAGGCTCAGGAGTAGAACATGAGTGAAATAGCACCAGTGTCTCTCATTTCCTTTTTACCACAGGGCAAGAATATATGTTCTGCATTTCCACAGCTATTTATACTCAACAACAACTACTACATTCCATTCCCAGTATAATTTGTTACTGTTGACTACCTTTTAAAGGAAGAAGAAGCAAGAGTTGTGGACTTTAGTTTACAGAGGAAACTGAGGCTCACAATGGTTTGATAATTTGGAACCACAGAGGACTAGTTGGTGGAGGAGCTAGAATTTGAATATACTTACATATGCACATATGGATGTATTCTAAATATAATGACTCTATCATATATGTAACAGAATCCAAATTCTATCCTAAAACTCTTGTTTCTAGATGCAGACTAAAAAGAGCTCCACATGTTCCACCCAGGTTTCCCTTGTCCTGCACACATGGTCGCCTCCCCACTCAGTGCACAGTGATTTGGCTGATAATGTCACATGCTTCTCTGCAGTTTCTTCTGTGGATGTGGATATGCTGCACATGGTCTTCCGGCTTCATGGCCCTGCCTGCTGTGGCTCTAGGGATGGAGTGGAGGTAGCCTGGCCGTGAGAAGGGGCTTTCTACAGAATTTCTCTGCAGAATAAATGGGAGAATGTCTGGGGAGATGGTCCAGAGGGCAAGAGCGCTTGCTGTGTGAGCACTAGAATGTGAGTTCAAATCTTCGATATCCGTATAAGAAGTCAGGTGTGGCTGCACCTGCCTGTAACCCCAGCACTGTGAGAGTCAGGTTCCAGAGGATCACTGGAGCTTGCCCTTTGCTAGACTAGCTTCAGACTCCATGAGAGACCCTCTCTCAAGGTAAAGAGATGGAGAGTGACAGAGCAGGACACCTGATACCCTTTGGCCTCCACGTGTGCACAGTGTGTGAACTTGCACACGTGCACACACATAACACTCATTTTATTTATTTAATAAATAAATGAAGAATAAACAAAAGCTCTTCTACCACCTTGTGGCTTCAGCCCAGGAAGGGAACAACAACAAGGACAAAAAGAACTCCATTCCACTGCCTTAAATCTTGGTGAGGAGTCGATCAGCTGCTGTCAGTCATAGTACTAGATGGTGGGTATGATGTCTTGTCCACCCTGTGTGCAGTGAGATTCTGGAAGAGAGATAGTGGCCCTGGGTGGTCTTATTCTCTATAGCTTAGCAGGTCTGAATCTAAGAGAACCCAGGAGCTCAGAGCCTAAATCAATACCTAAAGCCTCTGGGTTCTCAGGTGTGCTGGGCCTCATGTAATTGGATTTTTCTTTGGGCTGCCAGCTCACAAATAATTACATGGAGTCATCTTATTAATTATTAAAGCTTGGCCTATAGCTTAGGCTTGTTCCTAACTAGCTGTTATAATTTAAATTAACCCATTTATATTAATCTATGTTCTATCATGATCATGTGGTGTTACCTCTCTTCTACCTTTCATCTCCTGTTTCCTCTCTGCATCTCCTGGCTTCTCCTGCACCCTAGATTCCTCCTCCTCTTCCTTTCTCTCCCAGAAGTCCTGCCTATGTCTCCTGCTTAGCTATTGTCCATTCAGATTTTTATTACACCAGTCACAGAAATACATCTTCACACAGTGTACAAATATCCCACAACATTCCCCCTTTTTTGTCTAAATAAAAAGGAAAGGTTTTTAACTCTAACGTAGTAAAACTATATACAATAAGAACAATTATCAGGTAAGAACTACATTTACAATGTCCAGTCTATTTGTATTTGGCAAATTCGGAGAAAGTACTGTATTATCTATCTATCTCGATGAGTCCTAAGTTTTATACCTAAACCACTTTCTATCATAACTTATATTACCAGCCTAAAAAATATCTTTTTAGACCATAAAGTATCTTATTAGATAAATAACTTAAGCTTTTATGTTTCTCAACCATATAAACTTTACATCTTTTATGTAAGTTGCTTTTCTGAATTTGGTAACAAGAAAAACTATAAAACTATAACTATCTAGTCTTTAACCCCATCAAAGACCCAAGAAGGATATATTACATGAGTAAACAGGAAATACAGAGCAAACAACTTCCAAAACTATAGTGTAGATGTAATTCTAAACAGTCTTATTAAATAAGAAACACAGAACCAAATAAAGAGTTAAAAGCCCAAGAGGTCAGAGCACTAGTGAATAGCCTTTAGCTTACCAGCCGCTGCCGTCCTTCCCCGGAGAAAAGAGACCTACTTCCTGTGTGTCTGTATTTTTATTGACTTTCTGTTCTGCCTTCTCATTGGTTCTAAACCCAACCACATGACTTCTTCATTATTGCCTGTCTATACAGACCTCCAGGTCTCTATGGTTGGTACTTGGATTAAAGGCACATGTCACCAAGCTGTGTCCTTGAACACACAGACTCTGCCTGCCATGTGATTGGGATTAAGGGCGTGTGCTACCACTGCCAGACTTCTGCTAAATGGCTTGCTATTAGCTCTGACTCCCAGGCAACTTTATTTATTAACATACAAATAAAATCACATTTCAGCACAAATAAAATATCACCATACTATAGAAATGACAGAAACAACTGGCTACCTGGACAGTCACCCAAGATTCCTCTGCAATGTTGGGGCATCCATCTTCAGCTTACAGGCTTAGAATATCTGACAGACTTTTCTGTGAAGCAGGAATTTTGAAGGACTGCCCTACTTTGTCTTAGCAAAGTTCTTCAGTCACTTTCTTTTGTGTCCTATGCATCCAGTTTGGACAGCATACTGTCAGCAATCGAGGCAAGGGCGGTTTCTTTACCAAATGGCTAGCTTTACCACATTGAAAGAAAATTCCATATGGAGGTTCTTTGATGCCCATCGTCCTTTTTTGAAGTAAATTGGTGCTACCAGGAGCAGATATGTCTCAGTGTCATGAAAAGCCTTATGTTATTAAAACATTTTAAATGTCATATTCTATAGGTCTTTGAAAGTGTTTGAAGACCATCCATCTATTTAAAATATATTTCTGTTTGACCTTGAAAACCTAACCTGACTATAAGTTTGGTTGTTATAGATGACTAACTACTAACCAGTCTTTCTTTATTATCCTAAATAGTTTTTAAGGACTAAAACCTTACATTACGTTTTTTAAATGCTGCATAGGTACAATACCTAACAAGTAGAAACAAATACACAGTATAACAAAAATAACCTTAAATTTGTATCAATATACAAAAATCTATACCAATCTAAAATATTTGAGACTAGTGGTTGTTCAAAAGTAACTCAATAATCCACCCTTTTATCCCATCATTTCTATACTATATCCCCGTTTTCCTCACAAAGAGATTCTCAAATCTAATATCCTTTGTTTAGCTTTTTTTCTGACCATTACCAATAACAACTTGTAACCAACCCCCCTAAATGATGACAAACAACCAGAACTTACCAAATGACCAAAAATCACCCACCCCACCTCTTGGGAATATGGGCATCATGTTCTCTAGACTGATTCCTGTTGTCTGGGGGTGACAGCATCTTTAGGAGACACTGAGAAAATTGGGATAATGGTCAAGTCCAGGGAGAGCTAGCTGTATTATTTTTTTTGTTTGGTCTCTGTGTAGAGATTATCTGAGGTCTTGGCTGGATAGTCTCTGAGGCTGGACCATCTCAGGTAGTAGCTTTGAAGTTGTCCTGGATGCAGAATTTTAAGGAAACTGAAACAGAATTTCTGAGAGGCTAAATCATCTGGGCTACTTGTCTTTATTGGTGTCTGGTCCTTTTTTTCTGAAAACATATAAACTTTTAAAGGTAACATATATATCTGCATTAACACAAGTATGGATGCTGTGGGATGTCTTCCTGTATGTTGTGAATATGTGTTGCTCTGATTGGTTGATAAATAAAGCAGTTTGGCCTATGGCAAGGCAGCTTAGAGGCAGGCAGGAAACACAAGCAGAGGAAGAAGAAAGGCAAAAGGGAATAGATGTGAGCCAGTTGCCCAAGGAGCAACATGTAATGAGACGCAGGTAAAGCCACAGAACATGTAGCAATACATAGATTAATAGTTATGGGTTAATTTAAGATATAAGAGCTAGCTAGCAAGAGATCTGCCATAGACTATACAGTTTGTAAATAATATACCCTCTGTGAGTTTACTTGGGTCTAAGTGGCTGCAGGACTGGGCAGGACACAGGAAAACTTCCACCTACATTTGGTGCTCACCTTTGGGCATTGATCCACATAGACCTAAAAAAGCTTAAAGATTCTGAACGCACAGAAACGGAGTCACACTGGGCTTCCTAGTTTCACAGTCTCATGCCAGTAGCAGTATAGAGATTCAGAGATGGAGCTGGCTGCCAGCTGCCATGAGCTAAACAGCATGGCAGATTCTTGCCGCAGTATACAGTGGTGTCTCCAAGCCACGCAGTGCACTCTGTGGTGTATTTAGCTTTTGCTAGTCCAAACAAACAAACAAACAAAAAAACAAAAGAGGCTTCTGGGCTGCATGCTGCTGGATGGAAGCATGGACCCACTTGTAGACAAATTTCTAAATGGTCTTATTAAATAAAAACATGGAGCCAAATATAGGGGTGAAAGGCTTAGATCAGGAAAATAGGGAAAGCCACCAGCCAACCTTACCTCACCAACTCTGCAGCTTCCAAATGCACATTACTTCCTGTCTACCCACGCCTTTATTGCCTTGCTGTTCTGCCCTCTCATTGGCTATCTTAGCCCATCTACCTCACTTCCTCTTCTTACACAGCTCTGTCACTTTCTGTCTGTCTGTAAAGACCTCCAGGTCTCTATGGTTGGTACTGGGATTAAAGGTGTGTGTTACCATGCTTGGCTCTGTTCCCTGGTGTGGCCTTGAACACACAGAGATCCTGCCTGCTAAGTGATAGGATTAAGGGTGTGTGCTGCCTGACTTCTTGTTTACTTAAAATGGCTGGCCTTTTCCCCCTGATCTCCAGGCAAGTTTTATTTATTAATGCACAAATAAAATATCACATTTCCCTTTTTTTGTCAAGTAAAAATAAAAATAAAAAATTATAACTAATATAAGAAAAACTATATACAATAAGTACAATAACTATATACAATATATACAAGCAATAAATACATCAACAATGTCTAGTCCATTTGCATTTGACAAATTCAGAGAAAATATTCCCTTATCTATCCTATCTTGGTAAGTTCAAAATGTACCTAATTTACTTTCTATCCTATCTTGTATTACCAACAAAAAAACTATCTTATAATGTCTTTCAAACTTATACACTTTACACCTCCTTAGTGAGTTTCTTTTCTGAATTTCTTAACAACTACAACTATCTAATCTTCAACTCCCTCAGAGACCCGAAAAGGAAATAATATTACCTAGTAAAACAGGAAGTGCAAACAAGTGACTTCCAAAAAAGCTGTGAGTTGACAGAAACAGCCAGGTGCCTGGACAGTCACCTGAGGTTTCTCTGCAATGTTGGGGCATCATCTTTGGCCTACAGGCTTAGCATACCTGACAGACTCATTTGTGAAGTATGATATACACAAGGCCTACAGCTCAACCTCACCTTCGGTGCAAGTATTCCATGTACCAGATAAACTTGAATTCTGCCAGTGTCTTGTCATGATTCAGGATTTTAAATTCTGGAAATTACTGGTGTTTTTGGAATTCAGCTTCCAATTCTCCTTGGCTTGTGGGTGGCTTCATCTCCTTTATTAAACAGCAGTCTACCATTGAGAGATTAGACTCCATCAGCCTAGTTACTCCTTCATGATAACTGTTTCAGCTACTGTTCCATTGTACACCAGAAGCCATCAGTCCACTGTCTGTTCAGCTGCTTTCAAAGAAAGGGGCACTGTACCCCTTCTGGATTGCAAAGCCACTTCAGCAATGGTACCATATTGTCCTGGTCTCAGAGGATACCTGTTGTCAAAGCTGCAACCACACTTGTCTTGGCAAGGATTGGTAGTCCTTTGTTTTGTGTCCTATTTGTCCATTTTGGATAGCATACTGTCAGCAGTTGATGCCAGGGTACTTGTTGCCCAGTGGCCAACTTTTGCCATGATGAAAGTTAACTCCATATGCAGTTTCTTCAATGCCCATATCTTCTCTGAAATAGATTGGAGCTGCCAGGAGCAGACATGTCTCATAGGCATAAAAACAGAAAAAAAAATCTATGTTGTTAAAACATTTTAAATGCCATATTCTGTAGATCTCTGAAGGGTTTGAAAATGACCTATCTATCTAAAATATATCTCTGCTCATATGACTACAAGTTCAATTGTAATAACCTATTAACGTGCATTTCTTTATATCCTAATAGTTGATAATAATAACTTTCAAGGATTAGCAAATTGCATTACATTGTTAAATGAACTGTATAATGTACAATATCTTGAACAAGATTAGAAATATACATACAGCATTTTCTAACAATATCAATCTTATTATATATAATTTGTATAGAATATATAAAAATCCAATCCAATGTAAAGTATTTAAAACTAGCAGTTGTCTTTTAAAAGTAGATTCAATAATCTACCTTTTTATCTATATCATATCTATATCCTCTGTTGCTAGAGTTTTCCTGCCCGGCCCACAGTCAGGACAAATCTCTGTCATCCGCCAGTCCCACAGCCGCTTAGACCCAACCAAGTAAACACAGAGACTTATATTGTTTAAACTGTTTGGCTTAAATGGGCTCAGGCTTCTAGCTATCTAGTTCTTACATCTTAAATTAATCCATTTCTATAAATCTATACCTTGCCACGTGGCTTGTGACTTACCGGCATCTTCACACGCTGCTTGTCATGGCGGTGGCTGGCAGTGTCTCCCTCCATCTTCCTGTTCTCTCAATTCTCCTCTCTGTTAGTCCCACCTATACTTCCTGCCTGGCCACTGGCCAATCAGTGTTTTATTTATTGACCAATCAGAACAATTTGACATACAGACCATCCCACAGCAATCCTCTCTTTTTTTCTTTTCAGAGTAGATTCAATAATCTACCCTTTATTCTATCATTTCTATATCTCTTTTTTTCAGAGTAGATTCAACAATCTACCTCTTATATATATCCTCTTTTTTCTTTTCTTTTTTTCAAACAAGAACCTTAAATCTAGTCTCCCTTGTTTAGCCTCTTTCCTGACCATTAACAATAACAACTTGTAACCAACCCTCCTAAACAATGACAATTATCCCAAACCCAAAACCCATTGAAAGCTCAAAAACCACCTGCCCCACCTCTTGGGAATATGGTTGTCCTGTTCTTAAAATTTCTTCCTGCTGTTTGTGGGCAAAGGCATCTTTAGGGGACCATGAAAAGAAAAATTTTGGGTTAATTGTCAAGTTCTGGAGTGGTAGCTATATCATTTGTTGTCCAGTCTCTGCATAATGCAAAAGTGTAGGATCTCCATTAGATTGCCAGCACCCTCATGCAGCAGGAAGTAGTATGAGAAGCTGTGTCCAAATTCTCAAAATATTGTTTATAAATATTTATTTTTATTTAAAGGAGGTTGATTATAAATGCAATCTCTTTCAAAAGAAAAAAAGGATATTATAGATATGATAGGATGAAGAGTAACAACTTGTTTAAAATGTTTTACATTGCTATGGATTTTAGTTTATTGATACAAATTAAAAGTTAATTTTGTTATACTGTCTATCTATTTTTACTCTTGTTTAAGATATTATGTTTATACAACTCATTTAAAATTGTAATGTATCATTAAGAAATATGAATTAACAGTTAATCATCTATGATATCAAACTTGTAGTCATATTAGTTAAGTTTACTAAATATACATAGATATATTTCAATTAGGTAGGTAATCTTCAAACACTTCAAAGACCTACAGAATATGCTATTAAAATGTTTTAAAAACTTAGACTTTTTGGACAGTGAGACATGTCTGCTCCTGGCAGCACCAATTTACTTCAAAGAGGAAGATGGGTGTCGAAGACACTCCATATGGAGTTTATCTTCTACTTGGCAAAAATCGCCATTTGGGCAAGAAATTGCTCTTGCCTGGACTGCTGATAATATGTTGTATAAACTGGACATACAGGACCCATAGGAAAATGACCACTGAATTTGCCAAAACAAGGTGAAATGGTCCTTCATGTTCCTGGTTCACAGAGGAGACTGCCAGATATTCTACAGGACACACAGTGAAGTGACTAAAAAGCTCTAGGCCTATAGCTGAAGATGGATGCCCCAATGTTGCACAGGAACTTTGGGTGACTGTTCAGGCAGACAGCTGTCTCTGTCATTTCCAGAATTTTGGAAGTTGCTTACAATGCTTTTCCAGTTTACTTAGGTAATATTAAACCCTTCTGAGGTCTTTGATGTAGTTGAAGACTAGATAGTTATAATTTTCTTTGATTATGATAAAAGATAAGTTAGGCCAGGCAGTGGTGGCGCACGCCTTTAATCCCAGCACTCGGGAGGCAGAGCCAGGCAGATCTCTGTAAGTTCGAGGCCAGCCTGGGCTACCAAGTGAGTCCCAGGAAAGGCGCAAAGCTACACAGAGAAACCCTGTCTCGAAAAACCAAAAAAAAAAAAAAGATAAGTTAGATTTAAAACTTTAGACTCACAAGTATAAGATAGATAGAATATTTTCTTTAATTTTGCCAAATATGAATGGACTAGATATTGTAATTGTAATTCCTGCTTGATAACTGTTTTATTATATGTAATTTTACTATGTTAAAGTTAAAACCTTTTTTGATTAGACAGAAAAGTATAAGTGCTGTAGGATGTCTTTCTGTATACTGTAAATATGTGTTGCTCTGATTGGCTGATAATTAAAGTCATTTGATCTATAGCAAGGCAGCCTAGAGGCAGGCAGGAAATACAAGCAGATGGACAGGAAGAAGAAAGGCAGAAGAGAAGAGATGCAAGCCAGCCACCAAGGAGCAACATGTAATGGGACACAGGTAAAACCATGGAACATGTGGCGATACATAGATTAATAGTTATAGGTTAATTTAAGATACAAGAGTTAGCTAGCAAGAGGCCTGCCATAGACTATACAGTTTGTAAATAATATATGCCTCTGTGAGTTTTCTTGGGTCTGAGCAGCTGCGGGACACAGGAAAACTTCCGCTTATATATGGAATGTGCAGTGTGCACAAGTCAGCTAATGATTTTTTTGTTTTATGTTTGAGCAGGTAAAAGGCATCTGCTAACTTTATAAGTTTGTTTGGACTGTATAATCAAACCTCTAGCCATGCCATATGAGAGGATGACATGTAATAATAAATCATGAAGAGCCTGTAGCCACAAGATTTATCACGTCTCACCCAGTCTCAGAGCTGTTGCCATAGTTGAAGGATCAGCATGTACATCACCCGTCCTGTAGTCTTTCTTGGTTGTTTTTTCTTCATGTCTGTAGTTCAGGTTTTTAGGAGGTCTCCCCCTATCAAATTTGATCTTCTTTAATATTGAAGAGAACCATAACTTTTTGTTTCCTATGGAAACAAAGGCATAACCTCTCCCCCAATGCAAGTTTCCCAACTTCCATTCTGAAGCCAAAGCATCTCTGAAGTATATAGGCTGGTTTAGTTCAGCAGTCCCTTTCATAATCCAATGTCTTCAGCAGCCATTCACGCATCAGCACTCAAAAAATTCAAAGTCAACAAAACACCATACAGGACACAGATGCCCTGTGTATTTCCCATCCTTATGTGGCTTATTCTTTTTATATTACTTTACTATTTCTTTAAAAACTTTATTATTTTTAAACTATTTTTTCTATGACTGTCTATACCCATTTTATTGTATCTCTTCAAAGTTTTTTTTTGTTGTTGTTTCGTTTTTGCTTTTGTTTTTGTTTTTGGTCTAGACTGCTTTATTGCATGCCTATAGCCTTCTCTGACTATGTGAGCCAAACCTTAAACCTGGCATGAGGCTTTGCACATGGTGCTGGCTGGCTCAAGCCTGCAGGCAACAGCTAGAAGCCACATCTCTGTATTCCATGGCCCACCCAAGAGACTGCAAGACTAGGAAGCCATGTTTGGCTCTGCATTTGTGTGTTTGGAACTTTTTCTTTGAGCTTTCTCAGGTTCTATGTGGAAATACATACCCCACGTTGGGCACCATATATAATTTGATTTTTCTTAGGGCACCAGCTCACAAATATTGGCACAGAGACTTCTTAATTATGAAAGCTTCAACTATAGCTTAGAGTTGTTCCTAACTAGCTCTTATAACTTAAATCAACCTATTTATATTAACCTATGTTCTATCACATAACCTTACCTCTATTCCATCTTGCACCTTCTGCTTCCTCTCTGTGTCTCCTGGCTTCTGACCCCTAGATTTTTTTCTCTCTCCAGAAATCCCACCTATACCTCCTGCCTAACTATTGACTATTCAGCTTTTTATTATACTAATCAAAGCAATATAAATATCACACAATGCACAAATACCCCACAACATCCTCAGGCCAGCACTAAAGGCAAAATAAGGAGATATGGGTGCTGGGTCAGAGACTCACTTAGAGTGAAGAGTGAGCTATAGGAGGAGGAGGGGGCAGCTGGTGGCAGAGCAGGGTACCTTGTAGCTTGTCCGTCCTGAAGCTGAAAGGCTGGCTTCATGGCAGATGCCTCTAGCTCACAGAAGGGAAATACCTTGCTTGGATCCTCCTGGCTCTGCCTCCTCAGCGCTGGGAGTATAAATGTGGGCTGCCATGCCTGGCTCTTTTTCCCTACTTGGGTGCTAGGGATCCAAACTCAGGTTTTCATGCTTACAGCAAGCACTTTAATCATGGAGCCATCTCCACAGCCTAGAGTATTCATGTTTTAAATAAAATAAATACTTCATTTTTCTCCAAAGGGCCTAGTGGCTCACATGGAAAGGCTGCTGATGTTGGGGTCTTAGGTGCTGAGAAGGGAAGTGGAGGCTGAGGTCTGAGGTCTGGTTAGCTCAGACCCTGACTTCAGAATAACCTCAGAAGCTTGCCCATCTCTGAAGACACAGGGGGTCCTTTTACTCTCTGTTCTGAAGGGTCAAGTTTTCCAGATGATGGCAACTCCCTACTTTCTAGTGTTACTATTTAATGAATAATTTTAGTATGTACAATGGCCCTGTAGTCACTGGCAGTTAACAGAACTGAGATTTCCTAACTACACACACTGGAAATTCTTCTTTCCCCTGCAGGCATTCTTTATAGCCTGTCAGACCATTGTTCATAGACGGTATTACTTCTAAGTCACACAACTGTCAGAGTCTAACCTGTCATACTGTCGAGGTCACAGAAAGGCTCACTCTTTCCCAATCATGGAACATCTGCAGAAGTCATAGAATTCCTGACATTGGCCAGTGGTTGTATTTGTGTCCAAACCTGGACAGCGATGGCTGACCCACAGCATGCGGCTGTGGCACCCACAGCTGGGGTGAAGTAGAAGGCGGACAGTGGGGTTGGAAGAGGCTGGGGCGTAGGTAGGTTTTACATGGGGCAGATGCTGGGCAGGCGGTCCTAGGATTCTCTAGGCAGCAGATCCGTCTTTGTGTTGAAGTAGCACCTTTTAGCCCCAAAAGACACCTAGTGAAGCTATCAATGCTTTAGCAGGTGGTTAGACTCTCTGATGGACTGTCAGGGATGCATTTATAGAAGCATCAACTAGTATAATCTTAGAGACACCAACCCTGGGTTGCTACAAGGAGCAAATGTTTGAAAGGGCTGGTGTGTAAAGTCCAGTACCATCCCATAGTTGGGCGCTTCGGCCATCACACTTTGTTCTACCAAGGACTGTCATGTTTTTATTTTTCTGAGGTGTGTGGCCAGGTTCTCCCAAAGGTTTGACGAAGCCTCACATTTTACTTCCTATGAGGGAGGAGGTAGAGTTAACAGGCCATGGTGGGGACTGTTGTTTCCAATTAGTGATGTGTATAGCCCTCATTTCCAAGGAGAAAAGATTGAGCGGTGGGGGTGCGGGGGAGGGGGAGGCCCCCTCTTTACTGCTTCCTGCTTTTTAAAAAAGAAAAAAGCGCTTTCCGTTATATTAAAGAGAGAAAAAGAAGCTACGCCTCTTCACTCCTCAAATGAGACAAAGAAAGCTATGCCTGTCCTGAATGTTGATTAAGAACTATTAGTTGGTGGGGGCTGGGAGAGCTGGGAGATGGCTCATCCGTTAAAAGAACTTGCTGCTCTTGCAGAGGACCCAGGTTGGGTTCCGAGCACCCACATTAGGCAGCTCACAACTGCCTGCAACTTCAGCTCCAGGTGATCCAATGTCCTTTTCTGGTCTCTACAGGCAGCTACATTCATGTGATACACATACAAACATTCTCACAGATACACATACGAATAAAACAAACATATTTAAAAGATTGTTAGTGGTCTAGGGGTGATGGTGACACAGAGCAAGAATGTTAGCCCAGCACACACAAGGCACTGGGCTGGGTCCTCCCAGTATGGCAAGAACAAGGAAACATCTTTCCCAAAGAATTAACATGGATGAGCTGTGTTTTATATGCTGCAGGTTTCAGAATGTGACCGTGTTTGGAAATGTCACAGACATAATTAGTAAAGATGAGGCTCTTTGGAGTATGGTGTGTGCCAGGTCCTTCTCTCCTCAGGTGGGGCAGCTCAAGTGTTTCTAAGGTCATCATGGCCTACAGCTGAGAGCCAAAGAAATATCAAATTAGCCACAAAGTTAGTGGGGCCCAACAGTGGCAAACTTGAGTACGTGACTCTGAGACTTCACATACACTCTGCGTGGAGTCCATTGCTAACCTCTGGCTGACAGAAGTCTTCATTTCCATATAGGTATTTCTGCCTACCTGGTTAGTCACAGCCCTCAGACTGAAGCAGGAGGAGGGGAGAGAATTGCTTGAGGCTCTTTAGAATATAGAAATCTCTCATCATGGCAGAGTCTGGCACACAAGGGCCAGTGTGCATGAGTGTACCGGTCTTCAGTAGGCAGAAGAGCCTTGTGGTGGTTTGAAAGAAAATGGCTCCCAAAGGGAGTGGCACTGTTAGGAGGTGTGGCCTTGTTGAAGTAGGTGTGGTCTTGTTGAAGTAGGTGTGGCCTTGTTGAAGTAGGTGTGGTCTTGTTGGAGGAAGTGTGTCACTGTGGGAGTAGGCTTTGAGGTCTCGCATATGCTCAAGCCACGCCCAGTGTCTCAGACCACTTCCTGTTGCCTGTGGATCAAAGATGTAGAATTCTCAGCTTCTTCTTCAGCACCATGTCCTACCATGATGATAATGGACGGAACCTCTGACCTGTAAGCCACCCAATTAAATGTTTTCCTTTTTAAGAGTTGCCATGGTCATGGTGTCTCTTCACAGTAACTGAAACCCTAACTAAGACAAGCCTCCCTCTGTGTCCCCTCCAGGTGAAAGGCCAACTAGAAAAGAGCAGGTTCTGGAAAGTCTTGGGTGCAGAAACTTCTGGAGCCTTCCTACTACTTCTTAATGATAGACAGGTTGCTCAGCTTTGCTCATGGCCTCTTAGGATCTGGAGGGATTAGAAACAAGTCCCACTACCTTGTGGCAGAGTTCCCATGCTGCTAAGTTCAGACACAAAGGGAGTCCTAGATTGACTGTGTGGCCTCGGGTGCATACCTTGACTTGTGCTTCAGTCTGCTTGTTTGTCAAAAGGATAGACAACAGTCCTGAT
>CABHPH010145174.1:11317-54156 GCA_902168325.1 Peromyscus nudipes | reverse complement strand
GGGCAGACCTGAGTTGTTTGTAGCACTAGCTTTAAGCAAGTAGCAACAGCTGCTGGTCAGTCAGACCTGGGCCCGAGCTAGGGAGCCGGGCCACCCAGGCTGGAAACCGGACCTGCTGCCAAGCCAAGCGGTTTTTAATGGATTCTTGTCACGTTGGGCACCAAATGTAGATGTAACCAACCGTTTTATTAAATAAAAAACACAGAACCAATGCAAGGAAGAAAGCCAAGAGGTCAGAGCTAAGAGCTAAAACCTTACCCTTCCTCCTGTGGTGGTCCTACCTCTCCGAACCAGCAGCACCTCCTGTGTTAAAGTCCTTATATAGAGTTTCTGTTCTGCCTTCTCATTGGTTGTAAACCCAACCACATGACCGCCTCATCACGGCCTGTCTGTATAGACCTCCAGGTGTTCCATGGTTGGTATTGAGATTAAAGGCATGTGTATCCAATGCTGGCTGTATCCCTGAACACACAGAGACTTATCTAACTCTGCCTACCAAGTGCTGGGACTACAAGCATACGCAACCACTGCCCTGCTTTCCTATGGCTTGCTAATAGCTCTGACCCTCAGGCAACTTTATTTATTAACATAAAAATAACATTTAAGTACAAAAGAAAATATCACCATAATTGGCCCTGGAGGATACTGTTGGATGTCTCAAATTTTTAAATGAAGAAGAAGAAAAACATATACCTAAATGATGTATAAATTCATTAAGAAAAAAAATCTCTTCTTTACAAAGTTTAAAATGAAAGAATGTCCTTGGGCCATCTCTTAACTTTTGAGAAACTTTGATATCAGAACACTTTTATAACTTGGTAAAGTTGCCTAAGTAGAAAATTTAATGAGACTTTCAAGGCTGTTGTTTGTTTGCTTGCTTGCTATTAGGCAACCTGGTTATAGAAAAGTTGTAATTGATATCTGGAGGCTCTTCTATTCCTTCTACACTTGAATTCCCCAGTGTCTTCATAAGTGATATTTGTCAAAATGCAAACACTATCCTCTGTTGTCACTAGCAAGGTCATGATAAAAAAACCAATGTGTGTTCATAAGTCTCAAGAGACATCGGTTCCCTTGTACTGCTGCCCCTGAGATACATGTACAGCTTGCTGTTTCTGCTGTGATATTGGCAATACTATAAGACCAGAGTCCATTCCACAGCAGAGATCCACCTGTGGAAATGCAGAACAGCAAGATGCTTTTCTGGATATGGATGTTAGGTCAACCCTCTGGATATGACATATTTCACATCCATCCTTTTTACTCTTATTGTTCTGTTCCTAGCCTGAGGTAAGTATTAAAAATATTTGAGTATAGGTATACAGAATTGTAAATAGTGATAAAATACCCAGTCATTTTTTGTTGCATAAATTCAAACAAAAAGGTGAAATTAATGTCTAGAAAAAGGAAGCACCTGGGACACAGACTTATTATCAATAATGTTCTCACTCTTGACCCACTGCTCTTTTCACTACTACACTGCTCAAGAGCAGCCAGGCTTCCACTCTAAGGACCTTTTGATCTTGGAGTGATGGTTTCACTCCAGAGGGAGAACATGTTGTTATTTTCTAATATTTATAATGTTCTATAGGAGTAGAAGTCTACCAATTATAGCTCATTTTTAATTTCAGAAGGTTGTATGACTTTCAACCTCAATTTAATAAATATCACTTACTGGGTCCCTTTTCCTGGAAGTATCAAGATCTAGATATTAATATCATGAACTGAACATTCTGAAGAAACCAAGAAAAGATGAGCAAGGGCATGGAAGATAATGGCTATGATTTACATGATTAAAAATGTTAATACCAAAAATGTTAATACCGTTTATAACTTCGAAGAACTTACACATTCCTTGTAATGTAAGTGCAGATATATCCTGTGAAGATGGATGATTTTCACCTTGGTTATTTATAGGATAAGATTATACCATCTGGTACCTTGAACATAAAATGATATCACACAAAAGGATGAATATGCCCAAGATTCCAAAGTTGGAAGTCTCTCTCAGGTTAAGAGGCAGGCTTATATGTAACCATAGTTGCATAACCTAGGGGCATCTGATCCACCATGGAAATGGTACAAGATACACCATGCAATATATCATGTTTGAGGTTAAAGATTATGTAGTGAGAGCAAAAGCAGCTCTTCATTGGCATTTACTCTATACGCCCACAAACACAAATATAACAGACTTCTGTGATGGTAATAGAAAACACCTTCCTCTGTGAAAACTAAGGCCTATTACATGTAAAGAAAGAAGTTACAGCTGTTTCTTTTTGAATTATGTCCTTCAAGGATTATGTTCTTAGATTTCCCTGCACTGCAGTATTTCTAAACTCCATAGAGAAAAATGCCCCATACATCAAGCAGTGATCGACTGCTCCAGAGTTCAAAGGGGAAAAATTCTAAAGAAAGACCTTCTCAAACTAGATATAAAACTGAATATCCATGGTGTAGTATCCAAAATCATTGCATAGACACAGCTTGGGCATTGAACTTGGTACAAGTATCAAACATGAGAAATGAATTAAATATGCTTTGTTGCTAACATAATTGTATTTTCCTACATGGTTAATGCTTCAAAGGCAGACTTTGATATTCCTTTTAGACAGGTATGTTTGTAAATTATGCAAATAACAAGTTCTTTCTTGCTTACTGAAATAAAAATTATCATTTACCTGAAAACTGAAATAACACATAGACTTATAATAGAGAGTCCTATTGAGAGCAAAGAAAGGGCAATTTCCATTTGCTCCACTCCCAGATGATTCCAGATAGCACCTTTCCACCCATAATTCATTGTAGGCTTATTCACACTGGACAGGATTCTGACATGTGAGTACGAGTACTTGATCATACTTAAAACCTCATAGTGAGATCCAAATATAATAATTTTTCATTTTCACTTTTCATACTAGGAGCCTGTCATAATTCCCAATCAACACTGATGCATAATATTTCAGAAGTGGCTGAATTTATTCTAGTGGGGTTAACAGATGCCCCAGAGCTGCAGGTCCCTTTGTTTGTCATCTTCACTTTCATTTATTTGATCACACTGGTTGGGAACCTCGGAATGCTGGTGTTGATTCTGCTGGACTCCCGACTCCACACTCCCATGTACTTTTTCCTCAGTAACCTCTCCTTTGTGGACTGTGTTTATGCTTCAGCTGTCACTCCCAAAGTAATAGAAGGGTTTCTCACAGGAGATAAGATCATATCCTACAATGCATGTGCTGCCCAGATGTTCTTCTTTGCAGCTTTTGCTACCATTGAATGTTTCATCCTGGCCTCAATGGCCTTTGACCGTCATGCAGCAGTGTGTAAACCCTTACATTACTCTACCACTATGACTACTGCAACGTGTGCCCTGCTTGTTGCTGGTTCTTACATGAATGGAATCTTGCAATCTACAGTCCATGTGTCCTTTACTTTCTATCTCTCCTTCTGTCATTCCAATGTGGTGAATCACTTTTTCTGTGATATTCTCCCACTACTCACTCTTTCTTGCTCTGATATCTATAAAAACGAAATTGTGCTTTTCATGTTGGCAGTATTTAATGTTGCTTTTACTCTGTTGGTTATCGTTACCTCTTACCTACTTATTTTTGTTGCAATCTTGAGGATGCGTTCTGCTGAGGGCCGAAAGAAAGCCATCTCCACCTGTGCATCCCACCTCACCACTGTTTCCATCTTCTATGGCACAATTATCTTCATGTATTTACAACCCAGCTCCAGTCATTCCATGGACACTGACAAAATGGCATCTGTGTTCTACACCATGGTCATCCCCATGCTGAACCCTCTTGTTTACAGCCTGAGGAACAAAGAAGTCAAGAATGCATTCAAGAAAGTTGCTGGAAAAGCATTATCTTCACTGGGATTAGTCAATTTACTGTAAAATGTTTGAAAATGATATGTAACTTCAAGTTACTTTGTCTATAAATACTTTAAATATAATTATTTACTGACTTTAATTTTTCTGTATATATATATATATATATTTCGTAAATGAGGCCTCTTATATTCATTCTTTTTGCATTCTAACTATGGTCAGCAAATTTTGCATATTTTATTATAGCAATTAGGTAGTTCAATTTTGATATTCAATACCTAATACTACACCACATCTGAACTACTGTTGTATAATAATTTTTCTGAATTGAGACATTGGCTTCTTGAGTGAGGAAGGAGCTTATAAGTCTCAGGAAATAAATAAAAATCACAAAGCTCAGATGTCTCCTAACATTTAAAAGATTCAGGATTTCAATGAAACTTACCAGGCTCCAGAGCTCAGAAAGTTACAAGACTTCCAAAGGCTGGTCCTCAGAACTTTAACAGTAAACTATTGATGTCTAGAGGAGACTCTCAAACCACACTTCTTGAAAGTTGTCTATTGGGTTCTAGTAATTCATTTTTCCCCTGAGTGGTCAGCCATGCTGAGTAGAGTTTCTAATGATGCTTCTAGGTTAGATACACACATATTCTTTATGCAGTTCCTCAGCCATGTCCATGTAAGTCATAACTAGGAATAAACTCATTGGTTCAGAATGATAGACTGGCATTGAATTGTTTATTTAGTTTGCCATTTGGGAGCATCTATGGGTTTTGTAGACAATTGTGTATATTTCAGGATAGTAACAAAATAACTGCTTCGATGACAAATCATGAAGAGATATATAAATAGATCAAAGGATAGCAGAGTTATAATTTCAAACATATTTTACAAGTTTTACTAGTTTCTTGAGTGTTCAATACAATGTATTTTCATATTTATGCCTTCTCTCTCAACCTATCCCCCTTCTCTACCCATCTGTCTTTATGCACAATGTTTTCTCCATATCAGAGTAAATTTGGCAAGTAATTCTTGATGTGTGGCCTTCCAGAGAAGTATGGACAATTTAAAGTGGCTACACTGTTAGAGAAAACTGTTTCTTTCTTCCAGCAGCTATTAGTTGGCAATACCTTCATGGGTAGTGGCAGGAAATTATGACCAAATCTTCTCTGAGGTTTCCAGTTTGATTATTGAGTTTTTCAATTCCACCTTCACTTTACCTTGTTTACATATGTTTAATAATGCCAACATCTATGTTCACAGACGCATCTCCTATCAAATATACTTTTTATTTTTAAATAAATATTACTGATGAGTTTATAAGCCTAGAAAATATGCCTGCATTACTTCTGGAAATAGAAATAATAGAACTGAAAATGAACTCAAATTCTCCTCAATCTACTAACATAAATTTGATTTTTAAAATCTCTGAACTCAAAATCAACAGTAAGCAGAGATCTTATCAAAAATTCTTCATGGGATTGATGTAATATTGTCAGTTACCCAAATTAATTTGATAAAGCACAATCAAAACCATGGCCAAGTTGTAGTTTTCAGTAAGGTAAAATGCTCTATGGCACTGCAATGTTTAATTTTGAATTCTTGCTCCATTTTCTATGTCAGTACTGTTACCCACTACCAGGCTTAGTTTTTCATTAAAATCACCAAATGGTTATCCAATGAAATAAATTAAAATTATTAAATAATTAAGTAAATAAATAAGAACCACATGAGTGGATTATAAGAAAGTAAGAAAATAAATAAAGAAGTATTGTGTATGAGAAAGTAAAAACATGCTTGCATGTTTAATCATCAGACTGGATCTCTAGTGGATGACCAGAAGAGTAAAAGGCTGCTTATTATATGTGCTTGGAGAAAGAATATCTCTAAGTACACTCCATGGTGATCTCTCTTCTATTACACTGAAGTGTAAACAGTGTACTTGTTCACTACGCACATCCACAACTCATTTCCCAGTCCATAGTCCACTTGATATTCTACAGCTATCTGTATTGTTCTAAAATCTAAAAAAATAAATTAAACTGACCAAGATGATAAAGATAAAGATTCCCAATTCTATGGAAAGGCCTCTTTAGCTGAAGTTTTCCTTTGTCAACCCAGCTCCTTCAGTTGCTCAGAACCAAGTAAACACACAGAGACTTATATTACTTATAAACTGTATGGCCATGGCAGGCTTCTTGCTATCTAGTTCTTATATCTTAAATTAACCCATTTCTATTAATCTATAAGTTGCCACGTGGCTTGTGGCTTACCAGTACTTTACATCTCACTTCTCATGGCAGTAGCAGCTGGCAGCGTCTCCTGACTCAGCCTTCCACTTCCCAGAATTCTCCTCTCTCTTTGTCCTGCCTATACTTCGTGCCTGGCTACTGGCCAATCAGCACTTTATTTATTAACCAATGAGAGCAACACATTCACAGCATATAGAGTGATATCCATAGCAGACCTCTACCAGGAAATAGAAAAGAAAATGTCCACTGGCCGCTCTACTGTCTGATGAGCAGAAAAGTAATTAGAATGTGAATTGGTGTCCATCTCAGATACTCATCTGAATCAAGCACAGTTTTATTCTTTATAAAACCCCATAAAAATTATTTGTATTTGCCATTTCAAGACTTGCCCCATCCTTGGAATTGAATTATCACTAACAAAATAAAGACCCAGAAAAGAGAACATCAATAACATTAAAATACAAGGAAAAGTTTTTTTTTTTTTTTATTAATTTTAGACTCTGAAGACAAGTTTCTCTGAACTGTACAAATGCAAGAGTCAATAAAATATTTTCTAGCTGGAGAGAGTACAAATTCCAATCATACAAATTGCTCTGTGCCTTCATTTCTTCATTTCATTTGGTACTCCAAACATGTTTACAAATGTCTGTGGTCAGAGAGTACAGCCTTCCATAATATGTGAAATTAGTCTGTGATTCACTGAGCTCTGGGAACAGAACAAATTGTCAACACATTAAAAATAACTAGACAGTCAGGAAACAATTCAGTGATGACTAGAGATACCCTCCATTTGAATGAATCTTTTCTATGACTATAGCTAAATTAAAACCATGAACTAAATTAGTAACAGAAAGCCAATTTATATCAGACTAAAGAAGATATTAAGTTTAAAAGTAGATATTATCTGTGAAGGTAGTGATAACCAAGTTAAAATCCATAGAACCACAGAAGACAAGTATAGAGTAAAGGACTAGTGGAAACAGATAGATCTTATTGTGAAAGGAAAATAGAATAGATAGGTATAGATAGATAGGGCAGCTGGAATAGGAGTGTATATTAGAGAGAGGGGAGGGTATTGGCTTATGAGAGGGAATACAGGGGAGACAGGTAAAATTGAGGGCACTTAAGGGATTATATGGAAATCTAAAACAGTATAAACTTCCTTAAATATATATATTTATGAAAGTGATATAAATGAAATACTCAAATCATGGTGGAGACTGAGTCTGAGCTGGATGTTTCTTGTCACCAAACAAAGCTTCTAGTGCTGGGATTGAGTTATATCCAATTGAGATGTTGGCCAAGGGAGCCCAACAGGAATCTACAAACAACTCAGGCTACTGTCAAGACTACAGTTTGCCCTCCAAAGACACACAACAAGGTGTTGCTGAAGATAACATATACACAGTTCATTAGAAATGGAGATTTTTGAGTCAGTGCCTACATAGAGCTTCACCCATATGTTTCAGCATCTTTAGTACAGGAACACAGTCTACACATGCTCAGAAGAAAAACATAAACTCCAAGCCACTCACAAACCATTTGTCTATAATGGTGTACTGCCAAGATATGCTAGGGCAATGGTGGCAAAAACTTATAAGAGTCACCAGTAACTGATTTAACCTAAGACCCACTCCATGAAATGGAATGCATACCCAACACTTCTTGGGTGGCCAGGAACCTGAGACTAGATTGTCCAGGGACCTAGGATAACATCAAGTAATACAAGTCTAAAATAAAGTAATTAAGTAATAAAATGATGCCTAAAGATATTCTGTTAAACACGTGATTCAGTGCCTTGCTCAGCTATCATCAGAGAAGCATCTTCCTGCAGCAGATGGGAACAAATATAGAGACCCACAGACAGACATTATTCACAGAGTGCGAGCTTTTGAACTCTCAGCACTAAATGGTATATCTTCACCAAATCTCTTCCTTCAGACTGAGAGGAACCCCCCAAAAGATTATGTGGTCATAGTTTAAGAGACAGAGGAGAAAAAGGACACCAGGAGAACAAGATCCTCTAAATCCACTAAGCAAGGGTCATATGAACTTACAGAGTCTGAACAGCAAGCAGAAAGCCTGCCTGGGTCCACACCAGGTACTCTGCATTTATATATAGCTTCCAGATTAGTGGGTTTTTTGTTTTTGTTTTGTTTTTGTTTTTTTTCGAGACAGGGTTTCTCTGTGTAGCTTTGCGCCTTTCCTGGGACTCACTCTGTAGCCCAGGTTGGCCTTGAACTCACAGATATCCGCCTGCCTCTGCCTCCCGAGTGCTGGGATTAAAGGCGTGCACCACCACCGCCTGGCCAGATTAGTGTTTTTATGGGACTCCTGCATGTGAGAAAGAGTGGGTCCCTGATCCTTATGCTTTCTCCTATGCTGCTTTCTTTCTGTTGACTTGTCTTATTCAACTTCAATGTGATAGTTTTGTTTTATCTTATTATATTTTATTTTGTTATATTTAAAAAATGAATGAATGAGTTAATAAAGACCTAGCCACTATGTTAAAGGTTAACAACTGAACTATCATTTATACATGCTGTGAGACGGAAAATCACTTTTAACCAATAAAGTGAAAATGGGTTTATCAACCACTCCAGGACAGGCCTCATGTTCAGGAGTAGTTGACCAATATATAACTGGACTCCATAATTTTTTGTTCATTTTTTTGTTTGTTTATATATTTTTCTTTTTGTATTTTATTTTATTTATTTATTTTTTGATTTGGGGATTTTGCTGTTATGTTGGGTGTTTATTTGTTTCTTGAGAAAGAACTCTATCTGGGCATGGTGGCACATGACTTTTTTTTAATTTTTTCTTTATTAAGAAATTTTCTACTCACTCCTCATGGTATCCACAGACCCCCTCCCTCCTCCTACCCTCCAGCCCTCTTTCCAAAGCCACCCTACATCCCCACATCCCCCAATCGAGGTCTCCCATGGGGAGTCAACAGAGCCCAGCACACTGAGCCTAGGTCCAAGCCCCTTCCTACTGTGCCAAGGCTGTGCAAGGTGTTACACCATAGGCACCAGATTCCCAAAGCCTAACCATGCACCAGGGAGAGATCCCGATCCCCCTGCCTGGGTGCCCCACAAACAGTTCTAGCCAAACAACCGTCTTCTGTGTACAGAGGGCCTAGTCCAGTCCCATCCAGGCTCCACAGCCACCAGTCCACAGTTCATGGGTTTCCACTAGTGTGGCCAGTCATCTTTGCACATCGTCTCATCATGATCTCAACATCCCTTGCCTGCAGTATTTCTCCTCTCTCTCATCAGTTGGATTCCCGGAACTCAGCCTGGTGCCTGGCCGTGGATCTCTGTATCTGCCTCCATCAGTCACTGGACAAAGGCTCTATGATGACAGCTAGGTTATTTGCTAGGCTGGTCACCAGAGTAGACCAGTCCAGGCACCTTCTGGACCACTGCCAGCAGACAAAGGTGGGGTCAACCCTGTGGATACTTGAGAGCCTCCCCAGCACCCTGCCTCTTCCTATTCCTAGATGGTGGCACATGACTTTAATTTCAGCACTTGGAAGGTAGGGCAGGCAGAACTCTATGAGTTTAGGCCAGCCTGGTCAACAAAGTGAGTTCCAGGATAGCCAGGGCTGTTACACATATAAACCATCTTGAAAAACAAAACAAAAACAAAAACGAGAAAGAATGTAAAGCTGGGTAGTTAAGGAAAAGGAGAGTGTCTAGAAGGACTTAAGAGAGGGGAAGAATATGATAAAAATGTATTTAAATTTAAATTGTTTTAAATAAAAAATATAATGTCGATAACAACAACAACAATAATAAGGTAACAAAAACTTCCTGGTGCAAAATTCTGAATGAGGAAATAACTTGAAGTTCTCATCTACTTTCTAAGGTGTTGGGTAGTGCATATACCAGCCAATTTGGTTGAAAACATATATTGTTATTTTTAAATTGCTCTTTTGTTTGTGTGCATAGAATAAGAAGGCTAAGTAAAAACCTTCAAATGATTTTTACTTCTGAATCTAAGTATGAAACTAAATACTTCCACTCTTCTAATTTCAAAAATAGCAAAACCTGTTTATTATAATTTCTGCCAGGTTCCCATATCAAAAATTTCATTAACTCTATGCAACTTGCATGCCTAATCAAATAGACCAAAATAAAAAAATGAACTTTTACTTCCTAGAAAATGAGTCATTTTTCTTTTATTGAAAATAGATTGTTTTTCATACAATATGTTTACAGTTTCCCCTCCCCTACTTCATCTGAGATCCTCTCCACTTCCCTGCCCATCTGAATCCACCCCTTTCTGTGTCTCCGTTGTTTAAAAAACATGCATTTAAACAATAATGATAAAATAAAAAAGAAACAAATAATAATAGGAAAAACAACAACAACAAAATTTAAAAAAAAAGAAAGAAGAAAAAGAATCAAAAGAAAAGGTACAAGAACTATCTATATAGGCACAGATACACAACTATGCACAGACGGGGTTATCATAAAACCACAAAACCAGAATCCATAATATCTTCACAGAGGACCTATAAGGAAAATAACAAACAAACAAATAAACAAATTAGCAAATGAAATAAAATAAATAATGATGCTCTTAGTAAACATTATCAGACAAAGAACCCCCAAAGATGCCATTGAGTTTTTTTTTTTAATTGGCCATCTGCCAATTGGCCATCTGGGCATGGGGCCTGCCCTTAAGAATGGTTTGTATTACCAGTTAAACTACATTGGTAAAAACTAATTTTTCATTTGTGAGTGGTTATCAATTAAATAACTTCTGGGTAAGGGCTTGTGTCCACTTCTCCTTTTAGCATTGGGACCCCCATCTGGCACAGACTCAAGAAAGCCCTATTTATGTTGCCCTAGTCTCTGTATGTTATTATGGGTGGTAGTCCTGCTGGGTGAAGGATTTGTTTCCTTGTTGTCTTCCACACACTCTGGATTTTATACCCTTTCTGCCTCCTCTTCCACAGGGATCCCTGAGCACTGCAGGGAAGGATTTGCTGGAGACATACAATTTAGGACAGCCTTCCAAGGCTTCTCACTCTGCGTGTTTTCTGGCTGTCTCTGTATTTTGTTCCCATTTACTGCTAGAAGAAGCTTCTCTGATGACAGCTGAGCAAGCCATTGTCCTATGAGAATCGCAGAATGCCCTTGGGAGTCATTTTATTGCTAAGCACCTTTAGCACAACAACAGCATTTGATTTTCTCCTATGCACCTGGCCTATCTAGTCTCAGGTGGAGATGGGTTCCATCTCATGGAGTGAGCCTTAAATCATATCAGATATTGGGTGGTTACTCCCATAAGCTTTGCACAATTGCATGTGGATCATCATTGTATACCTAAGGGTTTGTAGCTGAGTTGCTGTTTACCTTTCTCCTGTGGTAGTTTGCAGAGTGCCTTATAGTTTCATGAACACTACTTGGTAAGGGTAAAGACTCTAGTTAGACACCAGCCCAACTTCCCCATGTTCAATGAGTTGTACAGATGTCATTGTCAGCAGTGGAGCAGTACCATCAGTTGGTGGTAAGCAACCAAGTGCCTTGGCAAGAGCCTGCGCAGTTTAGGGGTCATTATGGAACCTCTTCATGGTTCAGGAGGCTTTATTTGAAGAGGAGAGACATCTAGTTGGGGCTTTATCTGCCCTGTTATTTAGAGATTTCATTTAGATTTATTTAACATGTACATATTTTAGGAAGCTTCTACATATTAGGTTTTCATATGACTCCTCAAATGGTCCTTGGTTTAGTGTTTCTTCCTGTGTTTCCACCCTGACCCTCCCATTTCCCACCCCCTCGCCATCTGATTGTCCCACTGCTGTCTCTCCGCTTTGTCCTTCCGTAGTATCTGCTCTGGTTTCCCTTCTGAGGGAGATCCATCACTTACCTGTGGGCCCTTAGTTTTTACTTAACCCCTGTAGTTCTAGGAACTGTAGCTTGCTTATTGCAGACTAAACAGCTAACATTGGCATATAAGTAAATACATATCATATTTGTCTTTGGTTGGCCTGGCTTACCTCACAGGATATAAATTTTTCCTAACTTCATCCATTTATTTTCAAATTTCATTAATGTTTTTAATGGCTGAATAATATTCCATTGTATAAATTTCCCACATTTTCTTTATTCATTTTTCTGTTGATGAACCTCTAAGCTGGTTCCTGTTTCTGGATATTATGATTATAGCAGCAATGAACATGGTAGAGCAAGTGTCTCTGGGTTAAGATGAAGCATTCTTTGGATATATGCTTTAGTGGAATATCTGTATCTTGAAGTATATCTACTCCCAAATTTCTGAGGAACTACCATACAGATTTCCAAAGTGGCTGTACAAGTTTGCACACCCACCAACAATGAGTGGGTATTCCTCTCATTCCACAACCTTGCTAGCATAAGTTTTAAAGCATAGTATTTTGGAAGTACAGACAAATTGGTAATGCTTATATTGTATGCCGGAGGACCTGAGTTAATCCCTAGAAAAGTGAACAAACAAATATACAAAATACAAAGGTAAAAAACACATTGAAGTTCTCCTGAAACTGTCTACTAGCCTATACACACACATATACAGCCAACTATGAATAGAATATTATGGATACTTGTATTAAACCTTGGATATGTAACCAACCAGTAACATTTGCTATGAATTTGTACTTAGAATTGAATTCTATTCTACTGTCTTTTCCTAGTAACTCTATTGAAAAAAATACATATAGAACACAAATTTGGATGTTTATTAGTTTTAACAAACAAAATAACATTTCAGTATAGTCAACCAGAATGACTATAACATAGATTCTGAGCAACAATCCATAAAAAATGTACATTCTGCTGAGATAATTTTCTGTTACATCCATAATTTTTGTTATCTGACAACGGCAACTATACAAAAATATTTTTGAGGGTGCTGGAGAGATGGCTCAGTGGTAAAGAACACTGGCTGCTCTTCCTGAGGAACCGGGTTCAATTCCCAGCACTCACATGGCAGCTCACAACTGTCTGTAACTCTAGTTCTAGGGGATCTGGCATCCTCACACAGACATGCAGGCAAAACACCAATGCACATAAAATAAAAATAAAAATTAAAAAAATTAAAAAAAATATTTTTGAAACAGCAAGTTCACAGAAATTTCTTGTATTCAAGTTTAAAAAACATTTATCTTACACAATGCATAAAAATCAGTTCAAATAGATTAACTATTGCTGATAAGATCTGAAATTGTAAAAATCTAGAAGAACTAATAAAGGAAAAGTTTATGACTTTGTCTTGGCAAAGATTTTTTTATATGACACTAAAAAACACACAAGCAACAGATGCAAAAAGGAGAACTGCCGAAAACTAGAAATTCTCTACAAAACACAGGAAATAACAGACTAAAGAGTCAACATATGCAATGAGATTAAATATCTACAAACCATCTTTCCATTAGGAAGCCAATTCCCCAAATGTAAGAGGAGTTTTTATAATTCAATAGCAAAATTTTACTACTCAAATAAAATGTACTAAATATTTCAATGGTATTTGGCTAGCAAAAAAATTAAAACAAACAGATGCATGGAAACATGTTCAACATTACTACTCACAGGAAAAATGCAAATCAGAACCATAGTGATACGTTACCCGACACTGTAAGGATTACTATTGAAAATCATTTTATAAAGTATAGGAACAGAAAAATAAAGGCTGTATACAGTATGAAGGAAAATAAAACCTGACCATGACAGAACACAGTTTTGAGGTCCCTCAAAATTAGAAATAGAATTATCACATGATTGGCCAATCTTCTAGATATCTAAAAATACTGAAATCAAGTTCTCAAAAGATATAAACATTCTTAGATACATTTCTGCTATACTTACAATGGCTCATCTGTAGATTCAACCTAAGTAATCATTACTACTTGGATGAATTAATAAAAGGTGGTACAAATAGTACTTAGCCATAAGAAATGAGGAAATTACTTTTTTATGATCATATGGGTAACTTTGAGAACAATATGCTAAATTAAATTGGCTGTTTTCAAAAAGACAAATACTGAATGATATTTTACCTGAACTTTTCAAAAAATGATCAAGTTCATTGATGAAGAAAACTTATCAGTTATCAGAAGCCAGGGAGAAGGAAAATTGTGAAGTTGTTAATCCATGGTAGAACTTCAGTTATGAAGAATAAATAATTTCCAAACATCTATTATCTAATATTGTGCCTTGTTGCTGAGATACTGCTTATGATTCCTTAAAAATCTGTTTAAAGGGTAGATTTTTTTTAAGTTACTTACACTCTTCTCAGCCATCTGGGAAATGCAAGTCAAAACTACATTGGGACTCAATATCTTCCATTTCAGAATGGCTATTAATAAAAGCACAACACATTTTATATGGTAGAATATATGGGGGCTTTTATATTAGTAGGCTTTATAATATAAAATTTATAATAATAATTTTGTTGTTGTTTTATTTCCTCATTTCCCTGTGTTCATGGTGTTTATCTGGTATTGCTTATTTAATGTCTTTTCCTTTAAGCTTAAAATTTCAACCATCATTCTCTAGTACTGATATGTAAACTATTTATATAACTATTGTGATATTTACCTCACAACAACTGTAGTTACTTCCCCTGGGCTTACACAGTAACAGTCCAATCAATAAGTAAAAGGAATGTGGAGAAGTCCATGGGGGGTTACCCTTTCCTTCTGAACTATTGAGTATTGATAGACTCTAGGTGACATGAAATCCAATGATTCTTTTCATGATGTTTGTTGAAATGTTTATATTTTATTACAGCCATCACACTGCTGGCACACCATTGTGCCACCGCCAGTCAACATCTCCAAGAACGATATCTACTTTGTAGAAGAGATGACAGCTCAAAAAGAATGTCCTGTAAGAGTAAAAGGCTGACTTCTATTTAGGACATGATGAACACATAGTACATTTAATTGGACATGCAGTTCTTTGTGGGTACTGTCTTCATATTTTTCTGTTTTGATTTGGTGTGATCTTTTGAGATTATAATTATATTATGTTATGTTATATTATATTATATTATATTATATTATTTTTTCTCTTCACTTTCCTAACTCCAAATCATCCCCATAACCCTTCTTCCTCTCTTTCAATCCCTGACCTCTTTTTTCATTGTTATCTGTTATATATATACATATATATTTCTAAATATAACCTAATCAGTCTGTATAATGTTACTTGTATGTATGTTTTCAGGACTTACTATTTTGCTGTGGAATGGTCTGTGTGTCAAATTGCTCTGATTGGTCAATAAATAAAACACTGATTGGCCAGTGGCCAGGCAGGAAGTATAGGTGGGACTAACAGAGAGGAGAATTGAGAGAACAGGAAGGCGGAGGGAGACACTGCCAGCCACTGCCATGACAAGCAGCATGTGAAGATGCCAGTAAACCACGAGCCACGTGGCAAGGTATAGATTTATAGAAATGGATTAACTTAAGATGTAAGAACAGTTAACAAGCAGGCTGCCACGGCCATACAGTTTGTAAGCAATCTAAGTCTCTGTGTTTACTTGGTTGGGTCTGAGCGGCTGTGGGACTGGTGGGTGACAGAGATTTGTCCTGACTGTGGGCCAGGCAGGAAAACTCTAGCTACACTATTTGGTTTCAGAAACCCAATTAGTGTGTTCTTTCCTAGGGAAAAAGACTATTTTTCCTACTCTCAGTATTCCTTAGTTGCCTGCAGTCCTTTGGGCAAGGTTGAGGCCTTCCACTTTGGCATGTCTATTGATGTCATCCTGGTTTAGCTCATTCTTATGTCTTCTAATTGATATGGACTCATTTGCTGTACACTTACCATTTAAAGATTCTGTGTATATCTACATGTAGCTTGTTTGATCATTGTCTCCTATAGTGGTATTCTATTTGTACTGAAATGTGATTTTATTTGTATGTTAATAAATAAAGTTGCCTAGGGGTCAGAGCTATTAGCAAGCCATAGCGAAAGCCAGGGCGGTGGTGGTCCACGCCCTTAATCCCAGCACTTGGTAAGGGGCGGTGGTGGTCCACGCCTTTAATCCCAGCACTTGGTATGCAGAAATAGGTAGATCTCTGTGTGTTCAAGGATACAGCCAGCATTGGAGACACACGCCCTTAATCTCAATACCAACTGTAGAAGACAGAGAGGCAGTGACGAGGCAGTCACGTAGTTGGGTTTACAACCAATGAGAAGGAAGAACAAGGACTCTATATAAGTCAAACGCACAGGAAGTAACACGCCTTTCGGAGAAATCTCTTGGTGGGAGAAGCTAGCTGGCAGAAAAGCGGGTAAGATTCTTAGCTCTGACCTCTTTGGGCTTTCATCCTTACATTGGCTTTGTGTTTATTATTTAATAAGGCGGTTGGTTACATCTACAGTCTCCTCTCTACCTACACTCTACACAATAGATTCCCTTTGTATACTCTCTGCTATTCTACTAAGTTCAAAGAATCTACCATAAAACCTACAATTTCCCATGATTTGCAAACCTATGGGAATTTTTAAACTACTCAATGATTTCATACTAGTTTATTAGTGGGTTGTAACCTTAAGAAAAATATTAAATCATATGTCTAATAACTTATTCAAATCAAAGTGACATTTATTCTCTACTCAGGGTGTTTGTCTCCAGAATGCCCTTGCTTCTGCTGTGCTCTTGCTTGCTGCTGCCATGCGATTACTGTATTTGTCATGGTGTGATTACTATGTGAAAGAATCCCACTGTATCTAGGGTAGTGTGATTGTTACATGGTAAAACCCCACTCCTGCCGGGCGGTGGTGATGCACGCCTTTAATCCCAGCACTCGGGAGGCAGAGGCAGGCAGATCTCTGTGAGTTCGAGGCCAGCCTGGGCTACCAAGTGAGCTCCAGGAAAGGCGCAAAGCTACGCAGAGAAACCCTGTCTTGAAAAACCAAAAAAAAAAAACAACCCACTCCTCACTGGGCCATTTACTTGCAGATCATAATGAAGATGATTTATACAGAGCAATGGCACTTAGTTGGATTGATGATTTAAAGATGCAGATGGATAGGACAATTAGTAAAGATGATTAGGAAAATGGTTTAGATTATTCTGTCAACAGCTCCAATAAGAGATACAAGAAAGATAAAAAATTAGGCTGGAAGTCACCTTCTCTTTTGCTAGATTTGAGACTTGCCCAGGATGGAAAATGAAAAAAAATAGTTACATGCATTATAGACCCATGCATTCTGCCTGTGGAAAAGCAGGATGATGATCAAAGAAAGCAATTATGTCCCTATACCCAAGGTTAGGGCTGAGTTCCTTGATCATATAGCTTACAGAATTAATCACAGGTTTTGGTATGCACAACAAAGTTGTGAAAAGAAATTAAATGACCTATTATGTGTAAAGAAAACAAAATAGATGGTTAGCTAGACCACTCGTTTAAGGTTTTGTAGAAAAAAATAGAATAGGAATCTGCTACACCAAAACCACAAACAGCTGCCAGCCAGTACAAAGGAACTGGCTGAAATGTACTTGCCTTGCTTAAAACAGGGTTAAACAATTTAAAAAAAGCATGGCTTTGGGTAAAGATGTTACGGTAGAAAAATTAATACAAAGAAAAATGTTTAACTACTTGTGGGTTTCTAAGAAAAACATATGACTTGTGATCATAATGTGATTTCTTCCTGTGTAAAGATTTTAATTTGTTTCTGAAAAACATGTAATTTGTGGTTGTAAGATGATTTCCTTCTTGCATAGAAATTTTTCTCTTAGGTGGTATAAAAGAGATAAAAGAAAAATTAAGAGACAAAGGAAAGAAAAAAAATAACTAAGAAGAGAATTACGTTTTGCCCGCTCAGATAAGTCTCCTTTTTGTGTGTTTAGTACTGTAGACTCCACATCTCCTCTCCAGTTTCTCTGACCTGCTGAAGCCGAAGTTTGGCAAAACCCAGAATGGGAGAGAATCTTTGCTAACTATATACATAACAACGGATTAATATCAAGAATATACAAAGAACTCACAATGAATGAGTTTTAAAAAAATCAATCCATTTGAAAAATAGGCCTAAGACATTGTCTTAGGGTTTCTATGGCTGTGAAGAGATACCACGGCATGGTTACTCTTATAAGGAAAAAAAATTAAAGGAAAAAAAGGTTGGTGTTCAATTAGTGGTTTAGTCTATTGTCATCATGGCTAGAAGCATGGCAGAACACAGGCAGACATGGTGTTGTAGAGGTAGCTGAGAATTCTACATCCAGATTTTCAGGCAGCAGGAAGAGAGAGATACTGGGCCTGAGCTGAGCATCTGAAACCTCAAAGCCCACACCCAGTGATCCATTTCCTCCAACAAAGCCATACCTACTCCAGTAAGGCCACACCTCCTTATGTTATTCCCTAAGCATTCAAATATAAGGGTCTATGGGTGCCGTTCTTAATCAAACCATCACAGATGCAAATAGAGTTTTCAAAGAAGAAAACTGGCTAAAAATTTGGCTAACAATTCTTTCAATGAATTTTTCACCATCCCTAGAAATCACACAAATGCACATCAAAACAACTTTGAGATATCATCTTACTCCAGTCAGAATGTCAAAGATAAGTAAAACAGCTCACAACGAATGCTGAAAGAGATGAAGGAGAAAAGAGCCTGTATTTATTGTTGGTGGGATTTCAAACTCATGCAGCTACTATGGAAATCAGTATGGAGAATCCTCAAAAAGTTAAAATTAAATCTACTCTATGACTCAGCTATATCACATCCTGGCATATTCTCAAAGGATTCCATATCCTACTCCAAAAATACTTGCTCAACCATGTTCCCTATTGTTGTAATCAATAGCTCAGATATGGAAACAATCTGAATGTGTTTCAATAGAGAATGGATAGAGGAAATGTGGTACATGTAAACTATGGAATACTGTTCAGCAATAGATAAAAATGAGTAAATTTGTGGAACTAAGAAAAATGATATTGAATAGCAAAGACCCAGAAAGACAAACATCTCATATTTTCTTTCACTAATAGTTCGTTCATTCCTCCAAATCTTCAGACATGAGTACTTAGTCTGTAGTAAGTACAGAAACCAGGAAGGTAAAATGGGACCATTGCCAGGATAGGAAGTTTGGGGAACAACAGAGAGGAGAATAAGGGGTGTTAATGATCTGATCAGGCAAATGGGGAATGAGGGGCTATTTAGAGTAGGAAAGGTAGGTAAATACAGAAGAAGGAGAAGAGGGTACAAGAGAATTGCAGGAACAAGTGATCTGATAAGTAAGGGACATGGAAAATGTCTTGAATGTATTTAATGAGCCTGTAGAGAAGTAACCACAGAAGGAAGAAAGAAGGTAAAATAATAAGGGTAGTCTGGCAAAGTCATAATTAATTATAGTATTAACTATTCATTTAAAGAAAAAATCTGTAATGCTTATAATTATATATATAGTTTTAATGAACTTTTCTCATCTGGGCTGATAGCGCTCCATTTGGGAGACAACTATCTCCTAAAGAAAACCCCATTAGCAGACATGAAAAATTTTCTTTGGATTTTTTTTGGCCAAGTTTGTCCAAGAGACTCCCCAAACTTACAGTCTATTGCTATTGCCCTTGGTTGTCCCCGAGAGGTGGAATGTAACCCCTATTGCTGAAGACACCATACAATTCAGACACAGGCCCAGAGTCTGCTGACCTGGAATTTAGCTGAAGCTTCTTCCCTTGCTTAAAAACAAGAGTCCATAAAATGAAACTTCTTGACTTTCAGTATAGATCAAAAGTACCCTTAAATAAGTATACTCATGTTATATTAATGAAGATGAAGATCAAGGACATGAAGGTATCCTTTACTTACACTCAATTATGAAAGTTAAAGTAGAAATGTGTTAAGTTTCCTGAACTGTTATCCCATGATCCAGTTATGCTACTAGTGCTAAAATACAAAATGACTGCATCAATATTGACTCTTCATTAATGTGGTTATAAAATGTATTAATAGTACTTAGTTCCCTGGTAGCTCAAATAAGTAAAAGCTAACATATTTTTTCCTTTTTATTTATTGCTGTCTTAAAAGAATTTCCACTTCAATTACAGGAACCTGTCACCAAACTTCATGGATGCAACAACATTATTACCTTGCATTTGAAAACAGTATCATGAATCATATTTACTAAAAGGTTTTAATACACAAAAATGGAACTTTGTTCTCAAAATCTGTGTCACACTTCCCTTGATAATCTGGTAGAGGAAATGGATGTGAATTTCCTAAGAACCTAACAGGGGATATGTGTTGTGTTTTTGTCTTCTCCCTTACCTGTACTTTCACTGATCTCCACAATAACCAAGCCTCTGCCACACTTCTCATTAACCGGACTTCTGATTCTGCCCGGTGTGTAGTGTATTGTCTTGCATATTCATCACATGAAATAAACATAATATATAAAATATGGCTGCTGAAAAAAGTGTACATTTCTCTTTTCCTTTTATAAAATAATCTGTAAAAATTATGGAATCACCTTGAACTTCATGAACACACAAAGCTGTTCCAATCTTTCAGCCTGCAACAGTCCATTTGGGATACAGTTCTGAAATTGCTGAAAAATACTTATGTCAATTTATTTTCTGTCCAATGTTGCCATCTAGAGTAGAAATGTGAAATTATTTGTGTTTGGTAGGTACTAATGCCTTTTCAAACTAAAGAACAAATGCTGCTTGTTGATAAAGCAGCCATTCATCCAAAGATTTTCCTCAATACAAGACAGAATAGAATGATATCTTCATGGGGAGGGGTCCACAGATCAGAGGTTATAACAATATGGCTGCTAACAGATACTGCCTACTGGGATGTAAGGACATTTTCACTGCTGGTAATTTCCATACTATTCCTACTTATATGGTGTCTGCTGAGGTGCCTGTGATGGTCCTTGTTGTACTTGTCTATAGCCCCTTTACTGCTGACCTTGATCCTGGAGAAAATTAGGGTAACTGTGGAAGGACAGTGGTCATGCTGGTTACCTGGGTAGCTCTGCAGTAGAATGTTGCTACTGGAGCTGGTACCCTTACTGTGCAAATGGTGCCTTGATAAGCATCTTGCTATTGGCCATCATATGAATTTCTATCAGGGTAGTTTTGCTGGTTGATGCCTTCAGAAGTCCTTTCCTACCTTGATTTTTACTAATCCCCATAATAGTCTCCCTGCTGTGCTGGGCCCTGTTGTGGTAATCTGTCTGTAAGGAAGTATCTATCTCTGCTCCATTGAGTTAACATGACCCATTATCTTCATGGGGTTCTGCTGTCCTTGATAACACTGCCCATTTCCATGAAGCATATTTTATGGCTGAGAAGGCAGCTGGTGTATAAGGCCATAATTTGTTTGCTTATTCATGTATGGGCTGGGACCATATTTTCTCATTGGTTATCATTGACTCATCATCATCTGGCTCTGCATAGGCATGCTCTAGGAAATGGTACAGAATTGTTGTAACCTTCAGTGGAGCCGTGGATAACTGAAGGCATTCATGGAAATGTTTGTTATGTTGAACTGATTGGGTCTAGGTCTCTGCATTACCATATGTCTAGGTCTAGGCATCTGGTAATGCATATGTATTTCAGGAGGGCCATCACCCTCCATTCCATCTGAAGGCATGTTGTGGGAGCAAGAAAAGGGTAGAGGGCCATGCTGATACATCTCTCTAGGACCCATAGGCATATTTTGTGTAGGTGGTACTAAGTGATACTGCATATTTTGATTAGGATATGTTATTGTAGCAAGGTATTCCAGGTTTGTCTACAACATGCTGATATTGAGAGCACCCTTTATTGTCATTTATTTTCATAGGTTATTATACACAAAATAAGATGGTTATTTTTTTTAGATGGTTATTTTCATCTAACATCTTCTGGTTGGTAGCAGATGTGATTTCATCCTTGGCCACTCTGTTGTGGTTGCAAATAGTATAGACAAATTGTCATTGATCTTGCTATTGATGAGTCTGGGCTTCCAAAGTCAGTTTTCTTAATGAAAATGTGGGCTCAGTTTTTTTTCAACCAAATTCCTTTTTGAATTAATTAAATTCAGCCCTGGTAAGTCAGATAGAAAAATATCAATATTGCAGCAAACAATTTTTTCTATGAAATATTTGGTCCATCTTCACAGTATTTCTGAATAATTGAATTAAGAATTCTGAGTCACAGTAAAGACAGTCTTGGTTAATTATATATTAAAGTTTCCTTCATTGACTTCTCCAGATTATTCACTCCCTTAAATGTGATAACTGGAAATGTTGCCATTTTTGAGTCCTGGAGCAAGGACTAGAATAATGTATTCTGCTAACCAAAATGGAAAACACCCCAAGGCCTTCACATATTCCATTTCACGGCAGTCTGGTATTTGGCATTCACATGTATATGTGAGTACATATGATCATTTTTGTATCTTAGTTCAAGTGTGTATCATTAAAGGAAGAAGTACATCCATTTATATATATATATATATATACATATATTCTATATTCTATAAGTCAATATATATATTGAAAGGCTGTATCATCTCATTCATGTACTACATTTGAATAAATGCATATTTTAAGGTCTAGATTACATTCCATAACAAATCATATAAGAGTGATCAAGTCCACAGTGTCACAAAGTGTGAATGTTTTGAGATAGATCATTTAAAGAGATATTTAAGATAAAATCAAGATAAACCCTCAACCATGTTCCAGTAAGCAACACAAGTGAAAAGAATTGGGTCATTGCAAAAAGTAGTAAAGATATGGAAGTTGAAGCGGGACTAGTTGAGATGGGGAAGGGATTGGTGGAGAGGAAGAGAAGGGAGAGCAATAGGAATGGACTAGGGTCAAAATACATTGCATAAAAATGTGAAAGTATCAAAATTAAACCCATCACTGTGAAATTAATAAAAATATTGGAAAACAAAAACCCGAAAAAAAGAGATAATGCTTAAGAAAAAAAACATTAAATGAGGTCAATTTTTTGGACTTTAACCAAATGTAGTTAATTGTTCTCTTAAGAAAAGGGTCAAATAAAACAAAGACAGTCACAGAGTGATGACTGTGGAGATAGAATTGTGTGCCAAAGAGACAGGCCTGAAAATAGCAATATTTTCAACATGTTGATCTCAAATGTCTTCCCTTCAGAGCCATGATACACTAAACTTTTGTGATTTAAGTCCATCTAGATTAGGATACATTTAAGTGGTCCTAAAAGTTGCTCAACCTATCCACCGAACAAAATCTTGTACCACCACATTCTCACTATCAGAAATAAATATTTTCATAATACAGCATATAAAGTTATGAAACAAATTTTTCATGCATACATGAAGTTACAGAATTTTCTTTATCCCTTCTCATGAGTGACATTTAAAATTATGTTATACCATTTCATAGTCTACATTAAATTACCTAAACTCTTTTCTTAGTCAGGAAGTAGTACACTAATACTAGTCCTCATTATTGCTGTATAATCTGTGATTTACTAATAGATATCAAGTTGTAGTAAGAAAATATTTAATAAAATAAAGATATACTTAAAAAATTATTTTAAATATTATTTTTGTGCAAATGAGGGTTTGTCTGCCATATATGGGTATACTATGTGTGTGCATGGTTCCCACAAAGGTCAGGAGATGTCAGCAGATACCCTAGAGTTACAGATGGTAAGGAGCGACTTTATACTGATAACTGAACTCCTTTTCTTCAAGAGAAACAGGTCTTGTTGCATACTGCATAAACATGTATCACTTATGGTTATCTGTCTCTATCTCTCTATTGTCTATCTACCATCTATCTATTTATCCCTCTGCCTATCTATCTTTTATCTATTATCTATTATCAATGCATGTAACAATATTCTATAAATCATCTATATCTATCTATCTATCTATCTATCTATCTATCTATCTATCATCTATCTCTCTATAGTTTTCTTAATCTTTTCACAGCTATAAATCTTTGGTCCTAGACATTTAACTCTTACTTTTATCTTGTTTCATAGCATGAACTATAAAACATTTCACTTGTTCCCTCATTACTGTAAGCAAGGACATACAAAGTCAATTTTCTCAGAAAAAATTATCATACAAAACAGAATGTAATCTATATTATTAAAAATAGAAATCTTAATAGGGAGAACTGTTGATGTTTATTAGAACCAAAAGCATGAACAGATAAAGATGTTTTAGGAAGTTCAATAAGCTGGAAACCCAAAGGCCATCTTCATCCTGTGAAGAATCAGGACCTGTAACACGAATTTTTAAATGGTCTTATTAATAAGAGAAATGCTCATTCTTAATTATCCCTTTCAACAAACATGAACATCTCAAGAATTTAATTAATTAATTTGAGAAATGATCACTGCGCTTCCTACTTTTCCTAGGTTGCATAATTCTTGTGACTATTTTTAAAAGTGCTTTGAAATCATACAAGCACCCTGAGAGATAGCATACTGTGATTGTGCATGACATAGTCTCAGCCACTGACCTGTATGCACTTTATTCCTGATTTAGCCACCTACAGATCAGGTAACATTGGGTAAGTAGCCATCTTTCTGTGTCTTAGTTTAAAATAATAATGAAAACTGTCCTTTACCAGGATGTTTGGAAAATGTATTAAGTTGATATGTTTAAATCACTAAGAATTCTGCCTCATTGCTAGGACACAATAGATCATAAGTATACTCTCATTAAACAAATAATACTGTTAGTGAAGTAATAATAATATATATAGTATCATGGAAGAAAAAAACAAAATATCAAAAGAAACTCAACACAAATATTCTAACCTTATTTCTGAAAAAGCATCATGTGGGTAATTTTTTAACTTAAATTCAAGCTTTTTTAGGCATATATATGATTTGACAAATATAAACATTATGAAATTTTACTCTGAGACACAAATTATGAGGCACTATCCTTTTAATGCATGACAATCTTTTGAAGGTTTAATATTTTATTCAACAGTATAATCACATCATGAAATACTATCACAATTTTCATGGTTGTGTTCCTTCAGCCTCCTTATCATAGTCTACCTATGCCAACTGATACCGCCTCAATTTTCAAAATATCCATTGGATATCTAGCCAAAGTAAATAAGCTTTAAAAATAATCGAATATAAAGATTATTCTATTTGGACTCTTTCCCTGTCAGTCCACATATAATCCATGAATATATGCTGTTAATCCTATCTCTAAAATACCCCCCAAATTCATTTCTTAGTCACCACCATTCCCTAATGGTGAGCCACATTAACTTACAGTGACATTTAGGGCACAACTAGAAAGAAATGATCCCAATTCAGCCAGGAGTAAGGTTACAACACAGAAACCTGAGGTGATGTACAAATATAGACATCTGGATACAGAAGGCCTAAGGACTAGATCTTGAAAACATTGGAATTTTGCCTTTTCAAATGCAGAGAGATGCATGTGGAGACTGCTTTTTTTTTCTCTAAAGATAAAGTGAGTACCATTCTCCTCTGTGCCAGATGCTCTGGTGTCCTCAGTCTTTTTAATAAGGTGGTAGTATAAATTATTCTGCTTTAAATTTTTTCACTATAATACAATGCACGCAGCATATAAATAAACATATAAAGGGCAATAATTAGACAGAACAATGGCATAATTTCATAAATGTAAGTCAGTCTGACATTGTAAAAACTGCCTGAATTTTAGAACCAGTAACTTGTGTTTAGAAATTTGCATTTTCATGTAATAAGTTGAACATGATTTATAAATTATTTTCAAATGGAAACAATCACTGCTTTGTAGTTATTGCAAAATCCATAGTCTACTCCTATGTTTGAATGTCTGATAAAAACTTGAAGAAGCCTGTTGACTTTTGTTTCTGTCTACATGTCTGCAGCACTCAGGACCTATCATACAATCTAGAAGTGTTTGTTTTATGAATCAGCTTGTGAAGAAAGTGATATTGCTCAGCAAAAACAGCTTTTGAAAACTTTTATTCTTCTCTTATACATTAAATCTCTACCACATTTTCCCTCTCCTCCACTACTCCTACACAGTCCCTTCTTCCCCCTCCTCCAGTTCTTAATTATTTCTTATTGAGAAATCAAACAATCACCAGTAATAAGTGCTCTGAGATACTACAGAAGTGAAGACTCCTAGATGAACAAAATTATTCATATGCATTTAATTGATATTTTTGTGAAACTATATTCCTCATTAACATGATTTCATTCAATAGATTTGACATCACATTCAATATAATATTAATATTCTTTAAATTATTGAAGAATAAGAGATATTGATATCATATATTTACTGGAATTTAATGAAGATTACTTTCATGAAACATAATTTAAACATTGATAAACTATACTGTACATATGTCATTAATATAAATTTTTATATTCTTCAAATCCTCAGCATTAAAACCCTCTATAAGTTTGCTATAGGTGAGATTTTGGAAATTAAATTTACCACAGATCATTACAGCAGAATGTGTCCTCACAGAAATAGTAAAAACTTATGTTTACACTGTACTCCATGTGTTGTTTTTTTCTTGTTTTAAATAAAGGTATATTGAATTACAAAATTTTGTACTTTTTAGCGACCCAGAGAGGTGGCTCAGAGGTTAGGCGGCTGGCCTGTGGTGGCAGAGGTGGCGGGTTCGGTTCCCGCGAGTGCCCGATGAGTGGATGATGTCATGAATGAATGAGTGATCGAACAATCGATACCGATCATTAATTGAAAAAAAATTTGTACTTTTTTATATTTGCAATGTATTTTATTATATTATAAACTCTGTCACCTTCACCTCCCTCCTACTGGTTTTCAAATATCCTCCTTTCTAATTTCATGTCTTTCCTTCAGACTATATTCCTATATGTGAAGTAAATCATTCAGTACTTGTCTTTCTGACTCTGAATTGTGTCATTTAGCATGATGATCTCCAGTAAATGCTACTTTCATAAAAATAATGTGATGTAATTCTTGGTGTGTATAAAAATCCTCTGTACACATACAGCGCATCTTCTTTAAACATTTCATCATTATGAGATAACTCCGATTGGTCCATAACTTGTATATTGTGAATAATGCTGCAATAAACAAGGGTGTGGAGATATTTCTGTGGTATGTTCTTGTTATTTATTTGAGAATACACAAAGAAGTGTTCTAAATAGGATTATGTGACAGGTCTATTATTTCATAAAATTAAACATTTTTATTTTTAATTATTAGACCACAGAGTGATAGGTAATTTTACCACTAAACCAAGGAAACACAGGGATGCTAATGAGGACAGAGAAAAGCCCAAGAAACCTCAATCCTTACAGCTGAAAGAACTACAGACATCTAAGGAATGCTGAGAGTGTGAGAAATAGTTTTCCCCAGGGAAGAGCACAGCAATTAGTTATCCAATACCAAATGATCAGTCCTGAAAACACACATAGAAGTAGCATTACACAACCAAGCAATCCATGAATTTGAAAGAGAGCAAGGAGAAAAATATGGAAGAGCTTGAAGGAGGAAAGAGAATGGAAAAATGATGTAATTATATTATAATCTCAAAAATGAATCTTAAAAATGAAATATATATCCAACCATGTGTTGAGAAACAAACCAAAGGTTTTCTTGTGTTGATTATGACATAAAATAATATTTTAACTGCGTTATAACTCATGAAATAAAGTATATATTTCTCTACCCTACAAGTTCAGTTGCTCTACCATCAAAAATTCAATAAGTGTTTCTCAAAGATTTGTAAGGTGCCACTTTCACTGTAGACCTGCTTCTCACACACAATAGGATTCATTTTCCAGTGTTGTGATTTGTTCTAGTGATACATCTTCAAATTTCTTAAAAAATATACTTTCATTTATTTAAGATTTATGCTAATCTTTCATGTCAGCCTGGTCTGTTTCTTTCTCCTTGTTATTTTAAGTTTTCCAATTTTAATTCCTCGAATAGTTTCTTCTTGATGGTGTGTTGGTTTGGAACAAATCTTTACACAATTAATGAAAATGGTGCCCTTTACAGTGCTTGGTGATACTCGTTTGGTAGTTCACCATAAATTCTCATACATTCTCCTGTGCCTATTTAAATAGATTAATCAATAAATCCCTCAGAATTCTTTGGTAACAAGAGGATAGGTTGGCAATCACTGAACTACCTTCTTCAGGGAGATGGAACCTGTGAAGCAAGACTCTAGGTGACAAAGCAATTTGCTCCTTCTGTGGTTTAGTTTTGGATGGTCTATGAAGACTCAGTCCCACAGGAGCAGGCTCCCCAAGATCACTGTCTTCTCATGCTGGTTCACAAGAGTAGCCGGCCACCATATTTTAGGTCTTGTCTCTTGCAGGTAAACCTGAAGAGACAGACTTATTAAACCCTCTTTCTCTTCACATTGAAGGTAAGAGAAGTCTTTTTCTGTCCCTTGATTTTCAAACTGTTGATATTGTTAGAAAACTGATTGCCTTATGAATAATTTCTAGGATGTAAAAAACACTTTAGCCCTAAAGCAGATACAAAAAATTGAGAGAAGACATGTATTATCCACCATCATGGGTTTCATACACCAAACCAAGTGCTTGCAATCCCATGTTTCACTTAACACAGCACAGTTAGGTTAATATTAGTATTTATGTCTTTGAAAAATGGAAATAGAATTTTTTGTGAAATGGAATTCCAAAGGGATTATGCTGTTGAGGGTCTAACTGAAGCCTTCTGACTATCAAATCCATAATTTGACTTTTTATGTGGCACTAACTAGACACAAGCAGTATGATGTTCTAACCTAAATTATCAGGATCTCAAGAATGTGCAGAGATAACTCTTCATAATTATTCTTGGTTAGTGACATTGTGCTTTCTATAGATATAAGACAGAGAGGAACAAGCTTAAATTGTGACACACACCCAAACCATGGTGTTAAAAGTACTACAATTAAATAGGAAAGAATAGTTGGGACTAAAGGAATAGTTACTTATTGTCTGAAGAGTTTCTGTAGAGAAAATATGCCAGTGTTTAGAAGAGGCAGAGTACATAGAAGTCTCATAGAAGCCAGTTCCAGTTGATCACAGAATGAAATTTCAGAGAATTCTGCCTTCCAATACTGAAGCAAGAATTAGAAATTTAGTGGATCATTGAATATTGAAGATATTCTGATGTAGCAAATCTTTCTTAAAGTTCAAGTATCTAGTGAAAACTATACTAGGTGATTTCTGATGTCCCTATAAGCACTAAGAATTATGGCCTCACCTAATTCCCATGCGAATATTTAATTAACTGTACTATTAAGATGACATAAGTTTGCTGGATTGCAATAGAATTCTCAGAACTCACCATTCTGGCGTGGACTTCAAAGCCCTCCATCATTAGACAGCTGTTAGGCTGCCTTTAAATGTCTGTTTATTGTAAACATAATACTTTTGTAATAAAATATTTTCCATGGTGCAGTTCAACTATAGGATATAAGTAATTTTAATAAGGATATTGAAATATATTTTACTATGAAATATTCTCAAAATGGAAATAAAACTATATTTTTCAAAGAATAGCTATAGAGTGTGCAATTATTATATGTAAACTTATTTATCATTTTTCATGGTGTTATGGAAAGATAAAAATATAAATGATGTGGGCAATTGCCCTTGAACTTACAGATGGTTATGGGGTTGTATTTTATAGATTCTGAGAGATATTTCATATTATTATCTCACTTAAATTCTTAATAATACTTTGAATTATGTATAATTATCATCCCCATATATGAAGTAAAGAAAATTGAAATTCAGAGAAGTTCCATATTCCCTAGCATTATAGAGCCAGTTGGTAGAATTATACAAGTCATATTATTCACAATCAGCATTGGTTTCATATACACACTTTACCTTCCTCCTGATACTGTAGGGAAATATACAGAGTGCTAAGTATCATGAGAATTCATTTAAAGCATTTTTGAAGTTCAGGAGAGGAAGAAGACAGAATGAAGCAATGACTATTCCTTAGCTATAAGAAAAAAAGAACAACAAAGAGAGCTAAGACGACTAAGCTGCATGTGACTGTGACAGGGCTTTCTGCAAATGATATTTCTGGTGAGGAACGGTATTTGGAAAGAGATTTCTCTTATAGACCTTATTGACTAGTGGCCTTTATTAAAATTGGGTAATTTGAAATAAGGTTACAGGACACCTTCCTTCAGCCTTCCTAAATATAAATTGTTTAAGAAAAGAAGTGGAAAGATTATTATTTAGAGTTGTGCCTGTTCATTGAGATTTTGAGGTCACGTATATTCTTTGTTCTGCTTTGACTTTTTAGGAAACTACGTTTTTCCATTCTCAATTTCATATTTGCTTCTGGAAAATGAAGGTAAATGTGGAGAAAGACACTGGGTATGTCTTCTAAAGTCCTGTGCAAACTCACAAAATATTTTTCTAGGGTCTCAAATAGTTTTGTTCATATTTCTACTATGCTAGGATGAAACCTCAGGTAAAATAAGTATGTATTGGTATCATTCTTGTCCTGATTGGATAAACCTAGAGAAACCAAAAAGGTGGATACTGTTATCTGCATCTTGTTTTTACCGCTGTTAAGTCTAACTTGAGCAAGATTTTGCCCCATGACCATTCCTCTCACAATTCCTTTCTTGCTTTTTTCTTTCCTTCTTAATTTTCCTTGTTATGAGGATCTGTGAATATAACATTCACATGTCACCGACTTAATGCCTCAGAAGACAGTGAAATACATACACATACAAGTGCAATCTATAAACAATAAATATATGAGTGAATAAATTGGTAGAATTTTTCCCTACCACACTTGACCCATGAAATGCTTGATGCTTACTGATGAGTTTACTGAAAAATTTTAATTGCTGCTCCACACCTTCTGAAAATAACTTTCTGTATCTAAACCATTTGATCTGATGCTCTTGATTAATATTTTCTTACTACAAAACTGTTTGCAGATAAAATTAACATGTAGATTTTCACATGAACCAATTTCATAACAATAAAAAATAAAAGAAAATATCTGTCTTGCATCTAAGTCTAGATTTGTTTAGTAAAATAAAACCAGTCTATAAGATAAATTAGCAATCTGACAGGTATTATTTTCCACTCTAAAGAGAATACCTGTGGACACAATGACCTGGGAGAACCACTCAATGTTGATGGAGTTTGTGTTCCTAGCCTATCCCAAAAGCCTAGAGCTACGTATGCTCTGCTTCCTTGGAGTCAGCCTGGCTTATGCATTGATCATCTCTGGGAATATCCTCATTGTGGTCTCCATCCATACAGAAGCCCGCCTACATACACCCATGTACTATTTCCTGGGCAGCCTCTCGGGGATAGAACTATGCTACACAGCAGTGGTGGTACCACACATGCTGGTCAACACCCTACAGTCAGAAAAGACCATCACTCTGTTGAGTTGTGCTACACAGATGGTTTTCCTCATTGGACTTGGTAGTGCTGACTGCTTCCTCCTGGCTGTCATGGCTTATGACAGATATGTTGCCATCTGTCATCCCTTACAGTACCCTCTCATCATGACTGTAACTCTTTGTGTCCGCTTGGTTGTGGCTTCTGTGGTCACTGGTTTGTTCCTGTCCTTACAGCTTGTGGTCTTCATCTTCTGTCTTCCATTTTGTCAGAACAGGGGAATAGAGCATTTCTTTTGTGATGCTCCACCAGTGATGCGTCTTGTGTGTGCCAAAAGTCATATCCATGAGCTCTCTGTGCTAGTGGCAGCCACACTAGCCATTGCTGTACCTTTCTTTTTCATTGCTACCACCTATGCCTTGATAGTGGCTGCTGTGCTCAAGCTCCATTCAGCAGCTGGCCGCCACAGGGCCTTTAACACCTGTTCTTCTCACCTCACTGTGGTGCTGCTGCAGTATGGTTGCTGTGCCTTCATGTATCTGCGCCCTAACTCCAACTACCACCCCAAGAAAGATCAATTCATCTCCCTGGTGTACATACTGGGAACCCCATTTCTCAACCCCCTCATCTACACTCTGAGGAACAGTGAGATGAAAGGGGCCATAGGGAAAATTCTTACCAGAAATAATCTCTCCCAAAAACTGATAGGCTAAGAAAACTTTGATATAACAAAGTTTAGACCTTTCTAAAGCAAATCCCTGTGCCACTACAAAAATATAGTCTTACCGGATGTTACAATGATGTTCATCAAAACAAAAACATAAAGTACAAAAACGTTCCCTACATATGTTGATATTCTTTACTGTGTGCTACTTTTAGACTGGGTGATTAATTTTGTAAGAGTCATATAAGCAAGTACATAAGTGGAAAATAATGTTAAGAGATAAGTATATGGCTTTATATAGCTCGGTAGTTGGAAAGACTTAGTTTATTCCATTGTTTTAGATAAAATGATAAAATAAGATGATTGTTTTCAGCACTTGAGAGCCAGGGAATGTAAAAGCACTTAAGCATTATTGACTTCAAGAGGCTATTATCATCAAGACAGCTAAAAAGTAAGAAGAGGTACACTTTTAGCAAAAATGAAGGAGAACAAGATTCAGAATGGATTACATTCCAGGAATGGTTCCTTTGATTAGACTAAAGAATCTTTTAACAAATAAGATAACACAAACAGAATCCAGGGATGACAATGTCTTTTGTATATCTTGATTAGCCCTGTACTGTGGAAACCAACTGGATGCAAGAGGGCCTGGTATCTGTGTGATTCTATAATGAGGTCATTCTCTAGTGATATAAGCTGTGTAGAGAGGGACATTGAGGTTTATCAACCAACAAAAAGCATCAAATTGTTTATTATAGTATTATATGTAAAAATAAGAAAAATTAATGATCCAATTTTCTTGAATAAAGTGTTTATTAAATATTTTTTGCATTAGTAATATAATTCACATTTACATTTATTAAGTATTAGCAATGTTATCAAGTGTTTACAGTGTTCAAGAAGTATAGATGCACATAGCTTGTAACACATGTCTTTAAACATATATATTTTAGGTAAATTTTCAAATGTCCTTCCTAGTATAATAATAGAAGACTCTCAGTAGAAAGATCCAGAGAGTTTGCCCAATATTTTCAGATAACTAAGTTTAGTGAATAAGTCCTACACAGTATAATTTCCCCATAATAAAGTGATGTACTTTGCTGCAAGATCTAAGAGGCTGGCAAACTGACTAGTTAGAGTCAGTGTTGTACTGATATGGTTTTCAAAGTGATTTCCCTTCTTTCCTGTTCTGTGTGGAGCTGTGCATATAATTTAAATAGGGGACTTGTGCTAATTACAAGGTCCTGCATTCTTAGCATACTTTGCAGTTTGTAGCATTGAGTTGTGTTTCATGACACAAAATCTGATCGGTGGAATGTTCCACATGACTTTGAAAAGAATGTGCATCTTGTAGATCACAAAGTATGTCTATAATTTAAAATTAGCTAATAGTATATTGTTTGGATTTGGTTTTCATTTGGTTTTGGTATGTGGAAACTGTTTGGCTTCAAACTTGCAACTTTCTGCCTTAGCCTCTTAAGGACTAAGAATACAGACATGAGCCACAACTCTCAAGTAATAGTATGGTTTTAATATTCTATGCCTTTATATGGTTACATTATATATTACTTACTTTCATAAGATGAAATATTAATCTTCTGATAATACTAATGCTAGAATTCTAAATGGCTTACACTTTTAAAAGTTAAATGGTATTTAAATTGAAGGATAACACAATATATTCTGTTTTACAAACAGGCAAAACACATATAATAATAAAAAACCCACAAGAAACACACACACATACACACACACACACACACACACACACACACACACACAATCCATGACAACACATAATCAATCAAAAACTGCAATATAAAAGACTAGTAAAGGGGGGAAAGCAATCTGAAACAAAAAGTCTACTTTGAGTTCATTTTGTATTAGCCATCTACTGCTAGACATGGAGCCTACTCTTAAGTGTGCTAAGTACAACCCATGAGACTCCATTAAAGAAAACTAAATTTTCCTTTGCAAGTGGATGTCAATTGGAGATTGCTTCTTGGTTAGGGATGGGAATCCATTTTGCTTTCTCAGCATTGGGAACCCATCTGCTTGATTCTATAGGCTCTGTGCACACTACCACAGTCTCTATGGTTTCTTATGTACTTTAATTCTGTTGTATCAGAAAGACCATATTTTTCTTGGAGCAATTCATCTCTTCTTGCTCTTACAATCTTTCTGCATCATCTTTCACAGAAAGATTGATTTCCCTGAGACCTGAGAGGAGGGGTTTCCTGAAGAACTCCCATTTAGATAGAACTGAGTGTTTCTAAGTCTTTCACTCCCTGTAAGTTGTACAGCGGTGGGTCTCTATATTAGTTTCCATGTACTGTAAGAGGGAGTTTCTATGGTGATGGCTGAACAAGATACTCATCAATGGGTATAACAGAATATCAATAGGACTTATTTTATTGCTATATTACCTTACCAGTATAGTATTTGGTTTTTCCCTAGGCCCATGAAGTAATCATTCTCAGGTTTTTGGGCTACCTGAGCAGTGTCAGAAGTAGGTTCCTGAGTGGGCTTAAATCCAACCAGAGAGTACTTGGTTAGTCTTACAATGTTTGTGCCACTGTTGCACAGCATATCCTGCAGGCAGGTCACCACTCTAGATCATAGGGTTTGTAAGTGGGTTTGTGGTTACCTTGTTCATCTTGTAGTATGCAGAGTACATTTCAATACACTGAACACTAGTTAGGAGGGAAGGCCCTACTGCTGAAGGCACCTCTTACATACAACATTGAACATGGAGAATTCACGTTGATGCCCAACTAAAGGTGTCAGCCCTCCAGTGTCCTCACCATCTCTCTATAACTATATGTTATATTTCCTTTCCTAGGGAAATCTCTCACCTACTCTTGTACTTTATACCTAATCTCTACGGTTACACAAATTGAAGCATGTATGCTTCATGGTTATACATATGATTATACAAAATGAAGAATGATTATAGCTAACATTCACATGTAAGAGAAAATATATAATATTTATCTATTGAACTCCCTGTTACTTCACTCAGGATGATTTTTTGTAGCTCTATTCATTTACTTGTGAATTTCATAATTTCAGGGTTAATAATATTTTCAAACATTAAAAAATCATGCTATGCTTTAACTTAATTTATACATAGTCAAAATACATAGTAAGTATGTTTGTGTGTGTTTCTTTGTATGTACATGTTTGGAAGTGTGAAGACACACCTGTGTTTGTGTATGTGTCTTTGTGCATATTTGGGAGGTGCACACACACACACATTCAAATGTACACTAGCTGATGAAGCCACACACAATTTGATACACTTTGTTTTAATTATTCTTTAAATTAAAAAATATTATTTCTGATTTCATAGGTGTATATAACGTATTTTGACCAAAACCATCTCCCATGTTCATCTGTTATTTTCATATGTTAAAAACTAAAGGAATCTGTCTTGTTTGATTTCAAGGGATCACATTTTCTTTTGTTTTATTGCTTTTGGGAAAGAAGTAACTGTAATCATTATTTTGTTCCTGTCCCACACTGTGCATTTATCACATACTACAGGGGAAGAAGAAGAGGAAATGAATGAAGAGAAAGAGGACAAGGAGGAGGAGGAGAATGATGATGATTTACTGATAGATCCCAATGTTTAAGACTGATAATGATGGTGGTTGTGGCTATCTAACAGTAGAGGTCATGTTACCTAATGGTCATTTCATTGGAAGTGATAATAGTGGTTGTCTTGAGGTGATAATGATTATAGTGATGGTGATGATGATCATGATTAAGAATGATATTGATATTGATAGTTAATACATATTGATGATTTTATACCATGATTCATTTTTTCTTTACATACCCTTCAGGAGGTGGAGATTACTCACCAATTTATAGACTTCCCTATAAATTGATATAAATAAAAACTATAAAATTATCCAAGGAAATAAAGTAGCAAAATGCATAGTCAGAAGAAGAACCAGGAAGTAGCATCTATGTGCATGCATCTCATCACTCTTTTGGCTCTATTTTTCTCATTGAGGTACAATAAAAAAATCTATGTTGTTTGAATGTCTAAAACAAGAGGGAACAGCAAGAGAATGGGATGGTAGAGAATGAGGTCATAACTTACTCAGAATCATATTTATAGATCACAGTGAAAACTGATTTTTTCAGAGTGAGATGCAAAGTCACAGCAGAGATTTAAACAGAGTTAAGATCATCAGGCTTTCATTTTTAATATACCACTCTTCCAGAAGAAGAACAACGTTTCTATTTTAGAACGATGTCTTATTTGCCTTCCTATTTTCACATTACCATCAAACAATCATGTTCAGATGTTTTTGAAAGGTTAAACAGGCCGGGCGTTGGTGGCGCACGCCTTTAATCCCAGCACTCGGGAGGCAGAGCCAGGCGGATCTCTGTGAGTTCAAGGCCAGCCTGGTCTACAGAGTGAGTTCCAGGAAAGGAGCAAAGCTACACAGAGAAACCCTGTCTCAAAAAAAACCAAAAAAAAAAAGAAAGGTTAAACAATGGAAATTTATATGAACTGGATATGAAGTCAATGATAGCACCATCATGTTTTTAGTGTGAATAGGTAAATGCTGAGATTTCATTTAATGAAATGGGGAAGGCTGTAGAGATTTGAATGCAGAAGAGAAAGCACACACACACATTTCAAATATAGACTAGCTGATGAAGCCACACACAATTTGATACACTTTGCTTTAATTATTCTTTAAATTAAAAAATATTATTTCTGATTTCATAGGTGTATATAACGTGTTTTGACCAAAACCATCTCCCATGTTCATCTGTTATTTTCATATGTTAAAAAATAAAGGCATCTGTCTTGTTTTTTTTCTTGGTGGAGCTACCTTCAATAATTAAAAACACAAGGAAGTGCACTTGATTTTTTTCATGTGTTATATTTGTAATCTTTGGTATACTTGGATCAGATGTACATAAAGGAAATTATGGCTATAGAAATCAATTTAGAAATTATCAGTACATTGTTCATATTTAAGTCTTACTCTCTTATAATTAATACAATTCTACTATATTGAGATTTTTGTTAAACAAGTATGTTTTAGCCATTCTTGCCATACAATACTTGAGGAAAAATGAATTTGTAGTTTATGTGTATCCTAAAGATTTTCGTTATATACATTAAGTGTGCCCAATACCAACTTACACCTGTCAGAATGACTAAGATAAAAGACTCTGAAGACAGTTTATGTTGGAGAGGATGTGGAGCTAGGGGAACACTCCTCTGCTGTTGGTGGGAGTGCAAGCTTGTACAGCCACTTTGGAAATCAGTATCGTGGTTTCTCAGAAAATTGGGAATCAATCTTCCTGAAGACCCAGCTATACCACTCTTGGGCATATACCCAGGGAATGCTCAATCTTACCACATGGACACATGCTCAACTATGTTCATAGCAGCATTATTTGTAATAGCCAGAACCTGGAAACAGCCTAGATGCCCCTCAACTGAAGAATGGATTAAGAAAATGTGGTACATATGCACAATGGAGTACTACTCAGCAGAGAAAAAGGATGACATCATGAAATTTGCAGGCAAATGGATGGAACTAGAAAATATCAATCTGATGAGGTAACCCAGACTCAGAAAGACAAGAATGGTATATACTCACTCATAAGTGGATACTAGATGTAAGGCAAAAAATAACCAGACTGCAACTCACAGCTCCTGAGAGGCTAACTAGCAGGGAGGACCCTGGGAAGGATTAGGAAGGATGCATGGATCGCCCAGCAAAGCAGAAATAGATGAGATCCACATGAGCAAACTAGGGGTGAGGGGAGGTAATGGAGGGCAAGGGATGGGGGATGAGAACATAAGGGAATGGGAAGTTCGAGCTAGAACAGAGACAGAGAGGGAGAACAAGGAAAGAGATACCATGATATATGAAGACATCATAGGAATAGGGAGAAACAAAATGCTAGGGAAATACCCAGGAATCTACAAGAATGACCCCACCTTAGACTACTGGCGATAGTCAAGAGAGTGTCTGAACTGGCCTTCTCTGGTGATCCGATGGCTGAATACACTAACTGTCATCATAGAGCCCTCATCCGGTGACTGATGGAAGCAGATGCAGAGATCCACTGCCACTGCTGGACGCCAGGCCGAGCTCCAGGGATCCAATCGATGAGAGAGAGGAGGGATTCTATGAGCAAGGAACATTGAGATCATGATGGGAAAATGTACCAGAGATGACCAGCCAAACTAGTGGAAAAGCATGAACTGTGAACCAATAGATGAGGAGCCCCCATGGTACTAGACTAGGCACTCTGGATAGGCGAGACAGTTGTTTAGCTTGAACTGTTTAGGGGGCCTCCAGGCAGTGGGATTAGGGCCCATCCATGGTGCATGAGCTAGCTTTTTGGAGCCTAGTACCTATGGTGGTACACTTTGTACAGCCTTGGTGCAGGGAGGAGGGGCTGGCCCTGCCTCAACTGAATGTACCAGGCTCTGCTGACTCCCCATGGGAGACCTTGCCTTGGAGGAGGTAGGAATCAGGGTGTTCGTTTGGGAGAAAGGGTGGTGGGAAGAGGCAGGAGAGGGGAATCTGTGGTTGGTATGTAAAATGAATAGAAAATCTCTTAATAATAATAAAAAATAAAAGAAGTAAAAGTCAAACCATAGAAACCTTCCATCTTTTCATTTCCACCCTCTCTCTCCTTGAGTGAGTCCCTGTCTTCATTCTGCTACTCAGAAGAAAATATGCCCCAGGGTTTTCTCTATTTAGGAGATTAGTTTTTCTGCCTTTACTGACATTTTAAAGTAACCTGTTTGGTGTCAGCATTCTTAACACGTTTTGAATGATCAAATGTACTTGCCGTTGATTAATCAGTTCAAAATGGCAACAATGCTGTTAGCCCTACCCTTATAATCACAGACCTAAACATATTTCATGCCACTATGCTCAGACCAATCCATCTTTGCAATTTACCATGAAATATCCTAATTGCATATTTTGAACATGTCATGACTAATTCTAGAGAACTCAAGAAACTGAGAGATTGTCAAAGAAACTAAATAAACTAAAAATAATTTTGGCATAGCCTCAGTTGTGCGTGTTCTGAGATTTAGTGTCGATTTTGGATTGCCTATCATCATGGATAAAAAAGCAAACAATTTTTTTATAGCATGTATTTGAGAGACATTTTTGGGGGGCGTATGTTTGAAATGCTGGCATTAGTTTCATGAATGAACTTTTGCCTTGCTTCTACTTCTGTCTTAAAACACTTAACATCTACCTTTCTTCTGGGTAGTAAATCACTCAGATCACAGACTAGTCCCTCATAGGCCATCCTGTGCATCTTACCTAAAGTAGTACCATCTGCCTATGCTTCTATCACCTCACTCTGTTTCCTTACCTCTTTGGAATATTGCCTCATGTAATTTATGTACTCATTTTCTGAAATACCATTAATTAATCCCACTCTTTTTATTATTTATCAGTCTTCCTCTATCAAAAAATATAATAACTATACATAATCTGTCAGTGCTAGTACACTCCAACCTTTGAAAACCAAAATGGCACATAGTGTGATTCAGTAAATATTTGTGATACACAAAAAAGGAATGTATTATTGATTTTGGATATGAGACAGGGTAACTACATATGTATAAAAATTAATAACATCAATAAGAAAAGTACATACATTTAAATACAAAAGTAGGAAGAAGATGAAAATAAAGTAACGAATAAGAAAATTACAGCTGAGCTAAGAACTGGGGTATAGTTATCAGTTCTAAAAACCAAACTAAAGAGAAAATGAGAGCTTCAAAGACTAACAACTCAGATATTGGTCAGGGGATATCACCCAGTGGGTAAGAGTCCTTGTTGTGCAAGCATGAGGCACTGTCTTCAAAACTCTAGAACCCCCATGAAAAACTGGACATGTTGTGCATGTCTATAATCCAGTGCTATGGGAGGTAAAGACTAGAGAATTACTGGGTTTGAAGATCATGCATAACTCCAGGTTGCTATCAAGGGAACGAGGTAGAGATTGATAGAATAGTACATATAACATTTTCTATGAAGGCATTGAGAGACAGAAACAGAAACAAATGAGAAGAGGGATGATGAGAGAAAATAGAAAATAGCAGAAGGAAGCTTGACCCTAAGAAAGACACAGGGATTGCCCAAAGACAGAGAAATGGATGAGATCTACATGAACAACCTGGACGTGAGTGGGGGTAATGAAGGGCAAGGGTCAAGGGAAAGAGAGCTTAGAGGAGCGGGAGATCTCAGCTGGATCAACAACAGAGAGGGAGAACAAGAAATAAGAGACCATGATAAATGAAGACCACATGAGAACAGGAAGAAGCAAAGTGCTAGAGAGGTCCACAGAAATCCACAAAGATACCTCTACAATAGACTACTGGCAATGGGTGAGAGAAAGCCCGAACTGACCTACTCTGGTGATAGGATGGCCAAACACCCTAATTGTCGTGCAAGAAATCTCATCTAATGACTGAGGGAACCAGATGCAGAGATCCATAGCCCAGCCCCAGGTGGAGCTCTAGGAGTCCAACTGGCGAGAAAGAGGAGGGTTTGTATGAGCGAGAATTGTTGAGGCCAAGATTGGAAAAAGCACAGGGACAAATAGCCAAACTAATGGAAACACATGAACTATGAACCAATAGCTGAGGAGCCCCCAACTGAATCAGGCCCTCTGGATAAGTGAGACAGTTGATTAGCTTGACCTGTTTGGGAGGCATCCATGCTGTGGGACCGGGACCTGTCCTCAGCGCATGAGCTGGCTGTTTGGAACCTGGGGTTTATACAGGGACACTTGGCTCAGCCTGGGAGGAGGGGACTGGACCTGCCTGGACTGAATCTACCAGGTTAAGCTGAATCCCCAGGGGAGTCCTTGCCCTGGAAGAGATGGGAATGGGGGGCGGGCTGGGGGAAAGGCGGGGGCAGGGGGGAGGGAGGAGGACAAGGAATCCATGGCTGATATGTAAAATTAAATCAAATTATAAAATAAAAAAATTAAAAAAAGCATACACACATGAGTAACATTAAACATACTTAATAAGTTAAAAAAAAGGAAACTTGATTAGAAATGAAAACAAGTAGAATAAGGAAAAAAAATCACCAAACATCAGAAAGAATGTCCATGAAAAATCCTCCAAAAACTCTGCTTTTCAAGAAAACTTCACAGTTCATTGGATTGTAAATCTAACAGAATCATGTAATTTAATACATTCTATCATAGATAAGAAAGTCCAATTAAGAACTTTGTGGTGATGTATTGTGTACCTAGTAAAATGTACCTGAAGATCAGAAGACAGAACAAGCCATTTGATTAAACATAGAGGCCAGGAGTGGTGGCACACAACTTTAATCCTAGCATTTGGGAGTTAGAGATCCATCTGTATCTCTGTGAGTTCAAAGCCACCCTGGACTACATGAGATTGACCCAGTCTAGGAGAGAAAACAGAGCCAGGCAGTGGTAGCATACACCTTTAATCCCAGTATGGGGTAGCACATGTGCCTTTAATCCCAGGAAGTGATGGCTCAGTGGAGAAAGGCATATAAGGCACGAGGAGACAGGAACTAAAGACTTTTTGGCAGAAGCGTCCCTTTCAGCTAGAGGCTTATTCAGGTTGAGGAGTCCTAGACATGGCTTGTTCCTTTGTCTCTCTGATCTTTCAGCATTTACCCCAATGTCTGGCACTAGGATTTTTTCTTAAAAGACTGTTTAGAATTCGTGTTACACAACTTCCTAATGGCACAGATGATAACAATAACCAGATATCAAAGCCAAAACTAAGACATCAGATCTCCAGATGTCAGGCCAATGTTGGGTGAGTGTACAAAACGTCAAGAGTTAAAGGTGGCTGAAGTAGCTGCCTTCAGGTGCTCTCATGAGGTAGCCTATCTAGAATGTAACACCAGCAAGTCCCTGTTTGGTTAAAGATAGAAATTAGATATCTTGGCATAGGGAACCATTAGGAGGTTAGGGAGAAGCATGGTGCTAGGGAAATCCCCAGGAATCCACAAGGATGACACCAGCTAAGATTCCTAGCAATAATGGAGAGGGTGCCTGAACATACCTTACCCTGTAGTCCAATTAGTGACTACCCTAGTTGTCATTATAGAACCTACATCCAGTAACTGATGGAAGTAGATGCAGTGATCCACAACAAAACACTGGGCTGAGCTCACAGACTTCAGTTGAAGAGAGGAAGGAGGGATCACAGGAGCAAGTGAGGTCAAGATCATGATGGGGAAAACCACAGAGTCAGCTGACCCAACATGGTAGGAGCTCATGGCCTCTGGCCTGTCAGCTGGGGAACATGCATGGGACTGAACTAGGCCTTCTGAATGTTTGTGACAGTTATGTGGCTAGATCTGTTTGGGGAGCCCCTGGCAGTGGGACCAAGACGTATACAGGTGTATGAACTGGCTTTTTGGAGCCCATTCCCCATGGTGGGATACTTGCTCAGCCTTGACATAGGGGAAAGGGGCTTGGTCCTGCCTCAACTTAGTATGCCAGACTTTATTGACTCCCCAAGGGAAGGCTTTCCCTCTCTGACGAGTGGATGCGGGGGTGGGATGGGGGGAGGTAGGGGGCAGGAGAAGGGAAAAGAGGGGGAACTGGGATTGGTATGTAAAATGAAAAAAAACTTCTTAAAAATAAAAAAAGAAAGAAATATAGATAGGTAGATAGATAGGCATATATATGTATATATATAGATATAGATAGATAGATAGATAGATAGATAGATAGATAGATAGATAGATA
>CABHPH010145174.1:0-11307 GCA_902168325.1 Peromyscus nudipes | reverse complement strand
ATAGATAGATAGATAGATAGATAGATAGATAGATAGATAGATAGATAGATGACAGATGATAGATAGATAGAAATTAGAGATACCTGTCTGGAATCCCAAGGCAGTGATATTTATAGTGGCCACACAGAAGAACTTAACTTTTGTCTTTCTCCAGTTGCATTGAGTTTAAGGGGGTCCCACTAGGGATTTAACTCCTCTTGAGGGACTCATTAATTTTCTAGAGATCCCATAAAGGACATTCAAAAATGACTAAATGATGCAAGCTTGGACTCAGTAATTGTATCAAAATCTATTATATATTATTGAGGAAAATAGAGATTTTCTCTGTCAGGACTGAAATTTGGATTATCCCATGATATTATCATTTTGATGGATATCCTTATCACTCAATTCTATCCCAGACACTAATTTTAAGGAGTTTCTCTCCTCCTGAGTGTCAGCATATAAAAAAAAACTTCCTACTGACATGTGGAACTCATGATGGCATCATATACTGTTTTCTTGTTCCCTCTGTATGAGGCTGACCAAATCCTCATGGACACTTATTATCTCTTCTGTTATAAAAAGATTGATGAAATCTCTCTGAGGGAACTCCCCAAGCCATCTGTGGCAGTAACATCTCAGCAGCAGAGTTAACTTGCTCTTTGGTGAGTTTCCTTAGATGACTAATTGAATGAAACAAATTTGAAATACGTGAGAGAGTATCTAAATGAATTCATTTCTTCAATGTTTATTTTCTTTCCATAAAAGTAAAAATTGAAAATTCTATAATGATTTATAATTGAAGTAAATTTTCATGAATATCAACATTAATGCATAGATCACAAGTGAGTTATTCAAATATATATTATTATTTGCACTGACAGATATAAAAATGGAAGCTGTAACAATGATTGAATTGTCTAGTGTCACATATCTGATAAAGCCATGCTTAAATTTGGGTCTTCTGGCTTTTCTGCATGTTCAAACATAAGCAGTTCAACTGTTCTTTGTGAAAATTCCACATCTCGTATTGAAATTTTATATAAATCAAAGTGTTTACTTTACATAAAGACTTAACACAAAAATTTTTAATGATAATATAAACAATAAATCATTGAGAAAAAAATGAACATTTTTCAAGCTGACCATTATACTTTTCATTCCTAAAGAAGGGCAAAAAATATGTTATAAGAAAATCAGTTTAAGATTAGTTCTTCAGAATCTTTAGTCATATCTTACATGTTATGTTCTCTTATGAAGTTATCATCCATTTCTTTTTATTTTCTCAATTATGCCAATCACTTGAGTTAATAGTTTACACTCAACTAATGTTTGCCTGGTGGTTTTATCTGTGAATGAGCTGTAATACACTGATAGTTGAGGTAAGGATAGGCTTATTAAGTAATTCACAAATTGCATGGCTGTCAACTGAGTTGAGGAGACATAAGCATGAAGGAGATTTTTGTGATGTAAAGAGTAGACTGTTTGTCTATTAAACATACAAGTGATGCTCATCAAGCACTGAGGGATAGTTTCTACATAGCTGAGTGTCCCATCACTACTCAAATTCCTAGAGTAAAAAGTACATCAAAATTTAATTTTTGTGCTTTCTTCTGTCCATTAATCAATTGCATCCATCTCATCCAGGGTTTCAGTTATTGTTTGTACCAAACAAATATAAACACATGATATAGGACAGAGAAAAGTCACAGTCACTGTGAATTAAACTAAATATAAAATAACTGGATTGTAGAAACAGTGCCTTTATGGCATTTGAAAGCTTGTTTATAGGATTTAAAATTTAAAAAAAAAGCCCAATATTGGGCCAGGAATATGAAACAAATGAGATAGACATCCTGTTGCCTTGAAGAAACTAATATAGCTGTAACAAAAATGTTTATCAACTTGTCTTTGACAGGAATCGAGTATTTTCATGATTGGTACCCCAAGCAGGCAATATAGACATTGATAATCAACTGTATTCATTACAAGGTTGGAGTGATCCTTTAAAATATTTTTAGGGAAGTCACAGAATATTGAGAATGAAAAATACAAAATTTGGATTTGCAGAGGCTGTAATGTAATAGAGAAATTATTTTAATGTAACAGATAGGAATGTGTGCACATTGCAAAAATGTGTTAAAAGATTTTAACACTGACCTTGATAAAGATCACTACCAAACATTCAAATATAGTTTTCAAACATAAATTTTGATTTACATGATATGTTTAGGCTGCAGCCTGACCTTGAGAGTATATGTTCTTTTTCTTTTCCCATAGTCCCGTGGATCTCAACCTGTGGGTCATGATCATAACAGGGATTGCATATCAGATATCATGCATATCAGATATTCACATAAGATTCATAACAGTAGCAAAATTACAGTTATGGAGTAGCAATAAAATAATTTTATGGGGTCACCAAAAACATGAGGAACTGTATTCAAGGGTCACAGCATTAAGAAGGTTGAGAACCACTGCCCTAGTCCATCAGGTGATATTCTGAGAGGCATCAAACTCAAAATGTCATGTCTGGCTTCATCCGTAAGAATGGCATGTTTTGCATTGGTTTGCTTTTCTACCCATGTGTGCAATGTTGCTAACTTGATTTTCATGTGTGAAAAAGACAGAACTATCTTTGAAACTTCTCTGAACCAATCTCTACCTTATTTGGTTTTGATGTCCTTGGAACTCTCCTGCTAAAATTCTTTCTCTATTTTGTTTTCATATTTCTTGATCTTTTACTCATTTTCTTATTGAAGGTTTAGCAGAGCAACACAAGGCCCGATATGATGCATCTCTAGAGAAACTCTTCCTCCATTTCAGAAAAGATGAGAAGAAAGAGTAAGTATCCAAGGAACTCCATCCTGAGGAATGAGGTTGCTAACCCCAGCAATGTTACTACATTTATAACATTTGATATTTTAAAATTGTTAGCAAAGACTATGTTCACATCCCCTGTCACACGTTAGAGAGCAAAGTAATGTCATGCAATGTGATCAGTGTGAAAATTAATTTAGCAAGTAAGAGCATGGAACTTCAAACTTAATATTCCAGGTAGGTTCTTTCATTTTTCTGAATATATGTTATTATTTCTAAGTGGTGTCCTATTTTACAATCTGGATTTCTTATCCTTTCCTGATCTTGTGAGATTTTCCACAGTGGCATTTCAAATTACTTCAGAGACTTGCACCATAGGCATAGTAGATTATTAATAAGCATCTTCTCCTGTTAATATTTTGATTTTAATATTTTTAGTCCAGTGTATTAAAAGCTATGACAAATATCCACCTGGGTATTTTATACACAGTTTATCAAAAAAAGTTTCTAGAGCAATATCCCTGGTCAAAGTGTATGAGTTTATTCATGTTTCTCATTGCGAAATACCAAGTTGTACTACATTAAAAATAATAATTATAGTAATTACACATGGTTTGGATATTTAGGAATATACCAGTCCCTCAAACTTGAATGCCACCAGCAGTTACCATTCATATATTACAGACAGTTTGCACCCAGGAAGTTTTTTTTTTCCATTTGGTTTGTATATTTATTTGAACACTAATGAAATTGGCTTTTTATATAATTGTTTGCCTTTAAATTTCTTAGATGTTTTCAATTTTTTTCTAATGGGAAATATTTTTGCTGAATTATAAACCTTCACTTGTTATTAAGTTGCTTAATATGTTATTCACTCAAAGAACTTTTGTATTCGTTGCTTTGCTGAAGTAAATTAGTTCTGCCCACCTCATATGTGATCTGCTAGAGCACATGGAGGGTCTGGTCCTGCAGACCCAAAGCTGAAGGATCTCCATGACACAGGGCAACAACAGGATAGCCAAGAGGAATTCCAGGGAGGTCCCAGCATTGATAGTGTAGCAGAAACTGGAAACCTCATACCAGGCCGGTGACTCTTTGCAATGAACACTTGCAATGAAGATATCAGGATAAAAGGTTTACTGCATGGCTCACTGTGTCACACTACAGCTTTCATGACAAAATTGATTTTTCCTTTTTTTCTTTGATTTTGTTTTTCTCTTCTCTTTTTGTCTCTTAAATTTTATTTTGGGTAGGCAGTTGCAAGGGCAGAGGGAAGGTACAAAGTGACAGGAAATGAATGGGATGGAGATGTGTGATGTGAAAGACACAAGGAATAGAGAAAAAGAAAGTTAAATCACACAAATGGACATTCACTCAGCAACCATTGGATGAAGTGTCACAGATTTTATGTTGACTATAGAAGTCACTAGAAACCAGAGCCTTTCTTAAATGCATCATGTATTAGTTTAATATAGAGTGAGAAACCATACAATTATCACATATTGATATAAAATTATACAAAATATTCTAAAGTCTGCCTCCTAGGGCTTCCTACTTGTCTGATTCATGCATATTTGACAGCAATGTTAATTAATAAAACTATCAAACGTTTCTAAAGCATCAGAACAATAGCATTCATTAAATACCTTTGTAGTCACAGTCACATCTTTTGAAATATACTTATATGCATATACAATTAATAATCATGATATAATCTCTTTTGAGGAATGTTGGGGATGGTTCATAAGTATATGAGACATCGTAGGATTTAGCAATACTCAGACATTCTGAAAGAGCAAGTTATGAATTTCAGTCAAGGGAGGGATGTAGCATGATGTACAAAGAGAATACAGAATGTTTGTTGATCATACTAGTTAAGTGAGTGTTGGTCCAGAAATTCTCTCTTGTATTTCATTTCAGAATATTCATCATTGTGGTTATAAAAATAGTGACCTAATTTTTCTAAATGGATCTTGTTACTACAGTCAATCAGTCATTTCCATTTTGGGTATTTTCTGTCTTTTTACGTTGATAGATAAATCATAATAATAAAAGTGATGTGGGACATTCTCTCATTATACATACCCTTGGAGATTATATATATATATATATACACACATATATGTATATATATGTATATACACACATACACATATATGTATACATATGTATATATATATACATACATATGTTATATATGTATATATATATATATCTGAGAGTGATTTTTGGTCTCTTAGAAAGATTAAATGCAATTTCTATTTATTTGCGTCAGTGAAACAGTTCTTTTACATTTGAAGAAATTTTATCCTGCATTTTGATCACATTTTCATTTCAGCCATTTGCTCACTGTTATATCTCCAATCCCATTAATAATTTAAGAATTAATAATTTGGGTCTTAAAATATGTATAATCAATTATTCTGAAATGTATTTCCCTAGCTATTAATGAAATATCTTCTTAATCTTCTTTATTTAGAATGAGGACATTTGCATACTTTTATTTCTCCTACTTTTGCCAAATTATATAAATTTTGGATTTAAGTGTGTATAGTTATTTTACTTTTGTAGATCATATTATTACATTAATTATGTGTATCTTTTAATATGGATGTATGTTTTACATTTAGTATGCTTCATTATGCCTGTCATTTTTTGCACTTCATAACTTTTGCATTAAGCAGTTAATTTTAATGCATATTACACGTGATTATACAAAACATTATTTTACATTATACTTTAATAGTCTGGAGTTATATATTGGAATTAAACATCCAGAAACGTAGAGTCTATTTAGAAGATATTTTGATTACATTTAATAATATATATTTTTCTGCTCCTGAAAATCTCAGAAAGTCTTTCTGTTTTTCTAAAATACAAGTTACTATAGCTGAGTACAGATTTTTAAATACTTTTTCTTTCAACTCCTCATACCATTCTATTGTATCTTTATATTTAAAAAAATGAAATTGGAATCAAAACTGAAAATGCTTTACATACACATATTTTCTAATTTTTTATGTACAAATTCTCTTTTTTCATCACCTAATAATTGTCACATATAATTCAATTCTGCTCCTGAATGTTTGGTTTTTTTTTCATCAATTCATATCTCAGATAGCAGTACTCTAACTTCAACACAATTTTGTGTAGTTCCTTGTTGTGCAAATTTTTGTCCAAGACAAAAAGCTTTGGTTGACAATGGGAAATTTAGAAAAAATATTCAGGAAGTTAAAATATATGAAAAATGTCTAGTATAAAAAGGGAGATTAAAGATTCTTGCCTAGTTTGATACAGAGTACAAAAAATGGATATAAAGTGAATGTCTCATGAAAATTAGTGTGGTCATAATGTAGAGCATGATAAAGCTGTGAAAAGAACACAGTATTAGCACAAAGAATTGAAAGAACAACTGAGAAAATTTTTCAGATATGATATGTAAGCCAGGTGCAATAAAGTACATACATTATCATTGCATACAGAAAATGAAACATGATTAAGATAAACAGCAGTAATAAAAGGTAAGAGTGATTGATGATAGCTCTGATACATAAGGATGAAAGGGATAGGAAAGGTGCCTGCATATTATTGTGTGTCTTTATCTTGGTAGTGATTGAATTTTATTGCAAAACATAACTAGGATCTATACTTACTGTCTATGATTTATTTGGATAAGAATGTATACTAAAAACATGAACACTGCGTCTATTTATCTAATTTTAAGTACACCAACATACTTTTTAGGAGATATATACAAAATGTACTTTTTCTTTTACATAAACACAAAATGTTAGAACTTGTCAGTTTAGCTAAAGTACTAAGATTAAAAAAAAATAAAAAGCATTTGACCAGAATCATCTACAAGCTTTGGTCTTGGAGATTTGTCCATAGATAAGTATTTCCATCATTCATGGAGATTTCTAAGAAAAAAAATTCAGACTTATTTCTGTGAATTCATTTCCTGTTCTTCTCGCACAAGACATGCTGTCTGGGAAACCTGTCCTCAACCAGTCTGGGCCCCCTGAGTTCGTGTTCCGGGTGTTCACCAATGTCCCTGAATTCCAGGCTCTCCTCTTCACACTCTTTCTCCTGCTCTATCTGATGATCCTCTGTGGAAACACTGCCATCATCTGGGTGGTGTGCACACACAGTTCCCTGCGCACACCCATGTATTTCTTCCTGGGCAGTCTGTCTCTCCTGGAAATCTGCTACACCACAGATGTGGTGCCCTTGATGCTTTCTAACATCGTGGGAATACAGAAGCCCATATCACTGGCTGGGTGTGGGACACAGATGTTCTTCTTCCTCACTCTAGGAGGCACTGACTGCTTTCTCTTGGCAATCATGGCTTATGACCGGTATGTGGCCATCTGCCATCCTCTGCACTACAGCCTCATCATGACCCGGAAGTTGTGCCTCCAGATGGTACTGGGCTCCTTAAACTTGGCTCTATTCCTTTCCCTGCAGCTCACCGCCTTAATTTTCACCTTGCCCTTCTGTGGACATCACAGGGAAATCAACCACTTCCTCTGCGATGTGCCCCCAGTCCTGCGCCTGGCCTGTGCTGACATCCACGTGCACCAGGCAGTCCTCTATGTTGTGGGCATCCTGGTGCTAACAGTCCCATTCTTGCTTATCTTCATTTCTTATGTGTTCATTGCTTCCACCATACTGCGCATGCGCTCTGCAGAGGGCCGCCAGAGGGCCTTTTCCACCTGTTCCTCCCACCTCACTGTGGTCTTGCTGCAGTATGGTGGCTGTAGCCTGGTGTACCTGAGACCCCGCTCCAGCACCTCAGATGATGAGGACCGCCAAATCGCCCTGGTTTACACATTTGTAACTCCATTACTCAACCCTCTAATTTACACCCTTAGGAACAAGGATGTCAAAGGTGCCCTAAGAAACTCCATCTTCCGTAAAGCTGCTTCTCATTGGAGCTAACAGTTTCTGATTGTAGCAAGGGATTTGGGTATGTGTCTGTCAGTGAAATCAATCAACTTTAAATGTCAAACAATTATATTATTTAGTTTACTAAATGTCACATTTTATTTTCATTTTACTGTGAATGCTGCTGACAGCTATATTTATTTTCTTGAACTTATTGAATACTTTTAAAATTTGGAGTGAAGAAAGAGAAGTGAGAAATATTATAATTACATAATCTCCAAAAAAATAATAAAATCCAGAAAATGATAGCTATGAGAACAGACAGAGATTGCTCAATAGATTTGGAATGTTTACCTCTGGACTTACTTGTATAAATAAAAGAAAAATAATAAATTGTATTATTTAAAAAAAAAGATTCTCAGTTCAAGCATGACAGTGGCTTTCTTGGGAACCTCACATAATGCTGCATTTGAATAAAGGCTGCTGTCTACATGCAGCCTCCTGAGGAGGAAGAGATGCTCTACAAATGGGGGTTACTTACAATTTTGAAGGATGAATATTTTCCAAAACAAATCTCTCTGTGTTTAATGCTGTGGAATAATCCCTTTGTACAGGGTGAATATTTGTCACTGTGATTGGTTTAATAAACAAGCTAACTGGCCAATAATTGAGCAGAATAAGATTAGGCAGGAAAGCCAAACTGAGAATGCTGGGAAGTAGAAGGGTGGAGTGAAAGAGTTCCCAGCCAGATGGATAATGAGTTGAACAAGCAAAATGGAAGAGGTAAAAGCTGAAAGCCTCAGAGCATCACGTAAATTAATGGAAATAGGTTAAGTTGTAAGAGCTAGTTAGTAACAAGCCTGAACGATTGGCTGAGCATTTATAATTTATATTAAGTCTCCAAGTCAGTTATTTGGGAAGTGGCTGCTGGTTAGTTGGGAGCAGGCTGTCAGAACAGGAAAACTCTGCCTACAGTTTGATGTGAAGGTATAATCAGCAATTGCTTATTTAATGTATGGGTTTCCTTCATATCAGATGTTTCCACTGGTGGATTCATTTCCTTCTGCTAGTAAGGAAATAGGAATTAGCCTCCATTGGCCAAATGCCTATGGACAACTAGGTTAGTGAACCAAGACCTAATCCTATGTGGCTGCCAGCATAAAGTCACTGTGCTGGAAATTCTGGCATTAAAGTTTGCTCTTTCACCCTCATCTCCACTTCCTTTCTTTCTTGATGACTGTTAGTCCTGGATGCACTCAGCTGTTCTTCCTCCCACTTCTGGTCTTTGTGTCTATGAATCACTGGTGTGTAGCAAAAATACCTTAAACAAATAGTCCTGAAGCAAGAGATCCAATTTAATCCAGCACTGGTACAATGAGAGACAGGAAGCCATAGAATTAAATTTTAACCACATACTTCATATAATAGAATGTTGTAATGCCATGACAACATTCTATGAGGCAGAATAGAGCAGTAACATTCTGTGGGTTGAGGAATTGTCCCTGTGGATCATTTGAGCAGGTCCCTCTGGCATGCAAGGAAATGATACATGAAGAGGTGAGGATGAAAATTCAGTTCAGGCTGACTTAGTCACCCTGCATCAGACTTCTAAAGAGTCTGTTGCTAGGCAGTTTATTGCCAGCATATTTAAACACAGTACAATCGATTTTTTTTGCTGTAATATTAGTAGTTTTACTTGTTATACAAGCCATTTTAGAGAACTCTATTTGTATTCCCATAATTATTTCTGGGATAGGCAATAAAAAGGATATGGTTGCAACTATTACAGGGTTCAATAGATGCAAAAAAAATCATAACTTTCAGGGATACATACCTTAATTCTATTGATTAGTTGCAAATATTTACGGAATAAAATGATTGTAATATGGTCTATCTTATGTAAACCTTTATAATAATCCATAGCACAGCAATTCAATATCATATTGTCTCCTATGACAGGGATGCCTTTTACCCCCTGGTTGAAAGCATTTGTTTCCTGAATTAACAAGCTGATAAGTAGCATGTAATGCAGCCAGTAAACAACAGCATCATTTTTTGAGTCAATACTATATTGTCCTGTTGTTTCCCAAAAGTCTCAACTTGATGAGCTAAAGTCCTGTGTGATGATACATTATTTGTGCTCTAATAAATAATTCTTACTTGGAGGTCAAAGGAAAAAGCCAGCCACTATATTAAACATAGAAGTCAGGTAATGGTAGTACATGCCTTTAATCCTAGCATTCAGGAGGCAGAGATTCATCCAGATCTCTGTGAGCACAAGTCCACACTGGGAACAGAGCCAGACTTGGTGGCACACTCCTTTAAATTGTAACACTAGTTAACCATAAAGGTCTGGAGGTCTGTACAGGCCATAGAAAGGATACAGGCATGGGTGTACAAGAAATAGCTCTCTTTGCTGAGGATTTCTAGTGGTAAGAATGTGGCTGGCTTCTTTCTGCTTCCTGATTGCTCAGCTTTTACCCCAATATCTGGCTCCAGGATTTTTCTATTAATAAGACCCTTTAGCAATTCATTTTACACCTGGTGCCCAGTGTTTCTTCAAGGAACAATGGCAGCACAAGGCCTCCCCCTTCTGGATTATGCAGAAGGTGTGGTAAAGGCAAGCATTGGACTAACAAATGTAGATCAACAAAGAACAGACAAGGTAATCCTTTGTCATTGCCATAGGGAAACTCCCTGGGGCACAGGCCCCCATGGCAAATTCAGTTCAGTCATTTCTTGGCATTCTAGAAGAAACCCCTTCCCAGAGCAATTAAATAACCATATGCCTATTGTAAAACACCGTACTGCTTGGGTTGATAGAACAGCTGTAACAGAAAGAACAAAAAATTCAGGAAAAACCATAAAGTGAATTTTTTGGCAAAATTCTATAAATGAACAAAGACCAAAATTAAAAATAAGAATAAATGACATTCTCATTGAGGGTCTTGTAGATACAGGTGCAGACATAACAATAATTGCACCAGAATCTTGGCATCTAAATTGGCCTCCTTGGGAGGTAAATATTCAGCTGTTAGGGATTAGAACATTATCTCAAGTGAAACAGAGTTCAAGATGGTTCGAATGTATAGGGCCAGGAGGACGGATGGGAAAATTAAAGCCATATGTGGTTAATATACTTATGAAATAATGGGGCTATGATTTATTACAACAATGGAATACCCAGATTAACATCATTCCTCAAACCTCATAAACAAATCATAAACTAACACATGTTTCTGAGAGCAATATTAGGAGGTATTATTAAAAGAACAGTCACTGGCCATCCAGATTGTACACGAACAGGGCACAACAGCTGCTGATCTTTCATAGACACCAACAGCTCTACCTTTAAAATGGTTAACAGACAAGCCTCTATGTGTTCAGCAATGGCCTTTAACAACAGACAAACTACAGGCCTTAGAACAGCTAGTACAATAGCAGTTAAACACTCAGCATATCGAAGAATCAGCCAGCCCTTGGAATTCTCCTATATTTGTTATTAAAAAGAAATATGGTAAATGGAGAATGGTAACAGACCTAAGAGCAATTAACAAGGTAATTCATCCACAGGGCTCTCTACAATCTGGAATTCCTTTGCCTACTCTGTTACCTAGA
>CABHPH010145173.1:31389-46611 GCA_902168325.1 Peromyscus nudipes | reverse complement strand
TCTTTTGCAGGTTGTCTTGGTCATGGGGCATCTTCACAAGAGCTCCCTGGGCAGAAGTTTTTTATTCTTCAAAAAATTTGGATTGCTCTCTTCCAGACACCCTCTTGTCTGCCTCCCATCCCTACCACACTTTATCAGTTCTGTCCCTAGGTTTATGGCTTTTGGTTTGGTCTGGTTTAGCCAGGGCCATCTGTGGGCCACTGGATTAGAAGTGGAGCCTGGTTGGGTCATCAATGGACCCACAGCTGAAGGCAGCAATGTCCTCACCCCTCAACTATCAGTAACCAACAGTTCAGCCGTGGGGGGGGGGGGGGCTCAGACAGGGTCACCACGCCTGGCTCAGCCCTACATCTTATTTGTCCTAGCCTCAGCACTCTGTGCAGCAAACATTTGCTAAATCCCACATCGTGACTCATTTTGAGCTGTCAATTCCACAGTTGGACTTTGTAAAGGTTCCTGTGATCTCGGGTATGTTTGTCCTACATGTCAGCCAAACCAGTAATTTTATTTAATCCGGTTTGGGGAAAGTATTTTTAAATGTCAGGAAGGAAATGAATGAAGGCCTGTGCCACTGTAGATGCTGGGGCTGGAGGTCCGTGCTGTGCCCCGGGCGGAGGCTGACACTGCCTTCGACAGTCACTACCCACACAGTCTCAGGTGAGTCACCTGTGCTCTCTCTCTGAGCAGGGTGTATAGTGGTATTCTAATTGTACTGAAATGTGATTTTATTTGTATGTTAATAAATAAAGTTGCCTAGGGATCAGAGCTATTAGCAAGCCATAGCGAAAGCCAGGGCGGTGGTGGTCCACGCCTTTAATCCCAGCACTTGGTAAACAGAACTAGGTAGATCTCTGTGTGTTCAAGGATACAGCCAGCATTGGAGACACACGCCCTTAATCTCAATACCAACCATAGAAGATTTGGAGGTCTGTACAGAGAGGCAGCGACGAGGCAGTCACGTAGTTGGGTTTACAACCAATGAGAAGGCAGAACAGAACTCTTATTTAAAAACGAACGCACAGGAAGTAGTCCTTTTCGGAGAGGTCTCTTGGTGGAAGAAGTTGGTGGCAGCGGGTAAGGCTCCTAGCTCTGACCTCTTGGGCTTTCATCTTTACATTGGCTCTGTGTTTCTTATTTAATAAGGCGGTTGGATACATCTACAAGGGTGGGCTGTTCTTGACTTTTGGTAACACTGGGAAACTGATCAGAGCTTCCAATATGAAATGGCTGAGCAGCTGGAAGAAAGCTATGCCCAGGACCCCAAGAGCTCTCACAGGGGCTGGTACTCAGAAGACACAGAGGAGCCTGCAGGCTCTGCATACACAGCCAGTCTCCATCACGTGCCTTCATGGGACCTGTCCTAAAGTGACCAGAGACCCAGAAACGGAGCACTGAAGCACAGTGCAGAGGCCACAGTGATGAGGCCAGGGAAAAAGAAGGGGCATGGTGCATGGGGAGAGTATGGGGCCAGGGCAGGGCCAGGCAGGGCAGCCTGCTCGCTAGCACCTAGCTCAGCCTGCAGCAGCTTTAGAATAAAGATCTGCCCATCTGATGACTCGAGGGATAGGAAAGGTGAGCGACAACACTCTTATTCCTTTCTTATTCAACCGTTTCCCACAAACGCTCTGCCATGCAGAGAGACACAGGGCATGGCTTCTGACGGCAGAACTGGCTCTTCCTGGATTCTGGCTGAGTGGTTCTCTCAGTCTGTTCTGTTGTCCGTGAAACTCTGCAGAGTTATCTGGGACTTAAAGATGTTTAATAATGGTAGCAGTAACTGTGAGTGAGTGTCTTGAGCTGGAAGTGCCTGGTAGAAAGAGCAGTGGACCGGGGCAGGACACCTAGGCTCTCATCTGCTCAGCAGCTTCCTGGGAGCACCACCAGGCAGGCCCAAGCTACAATCTAATTCAGAGCACTGCTACTATGTGCCATCCAGGGATGTGGGCACCATGAGATGAAGTGTATTTAGGGCACGGGAGCTTCAAGGAACACAGTGGTGTTTACTGAAGCCAATCATGGCTCTCACTGCGAATCAAAGCAAACTAGGGCAGCCAACTAGAGGCACCGCCAACCCAACAGCCCTGGAGGGAAATGGGATTCGGGGAAAGATGTTGTACAGAACTCATTTGATGAGAACTCATCTGCCAAGTCCGTGTCAGGCACAAAGTCAGAGTGGGAGCAATGAGAATTCCACCCAGAAACTTCTAGAAATGAGCATACTTTCAGCAGAGGCAGGATACCAAACCAAGTTAAATCACAGCCTTTCTATATGCCAATAGCAAGGAATCTAAGGAACAGATCACGGACATGCTTCCATTCACAACAGCCTCAAAAATTAAAATATCTAGGAATGAACATAACCAAGTAGGTAAAAAAATATCTCTATGATGGAAACTTAAAAAATCTCTGAAGAAAGAGACTGAGGAAGACACTAGGAGGTGGAAAGACCTCCTATGTTCATGGATTAGTAGAAGCAATACTGTGAAAATGACCATCCTACCAAATTCAATGCAACCCCAACTAAAATCCATATAGAAAACAACAACAACAAAAACAACATTCTAAACTTCTCCTACAAAATAAAGTTGCAGGAAAAGCTTTCACACAGGGCTCCATTTGCTGAGAATTAAGGCCACAGCTGACAAACGGACTCCATAAACTAAAACGCTTTACAGCAACGGAACCAACCAAGTGAAGAGGACGCCTGGAGTAGAAAAGAACCTTTGCCATCCATGCTTCTGAGAGAGGATTAATATTCAGACTACAAAGAACTCAAAACACAGTGAAACAAAACAACTCAATTAAAAAACCAGGCTACAGATCTGAACAGAGAGGTCTCAAAAATGAAATAAAAATGGCTAAGAAATACCCTCAAAAGTGTTCAACTCAGGGCATGATGGCATATACCTTTAATCTCAGAAGGCAGAGGCAGGTGGATATCTGCAAGTTAGAGGCCAGCCAGTTAGGGCTACATAGTGAGACCCTGTATGCGCCCCTCCCCACCCCCACCAAAATGTTTAACATCCTTAGCAGTCAAGTAAATGCCAATCAAAGCCCGCGTCCCACCTGCCCCCTCTTTAGCGCTCCTGCTGTACTTACTGCCCCTGGTTCCTTTCTACTTTGCTGCCTTTGTGGTTATTTTATGATATATACTCAATGCTAAAGATCCAGAGCTAGGATCCATATGAGAGAGAGACTATATGGCACTGGTATTCACTCAGTACAATACTTTCCAGTTCTATATATTTACCTGAAAAATTTCATGATTTCATTTCTCTTTACAGCTGAATAGTATTCCATAGTCTATGTACCACATTTCTATTATCTCAGTTGAAGGGCCTTTTAAGCTGTTCTTAAAAGGCCCATCTCCTAGCTATCGTGAATAGAGTGGAAATGAACATGGCTGAGCATGTACCTGTGGAGAAGGATGTTGAGGCTTTTGCATACTGGGTCATATCTACTTCTAGCTTTTTTTTTTTTTAAAGAATTCACCACACTGATTTCCTCAGTGGCTACCATTAGTAACACCATCAGGAGTGAATAAAGGGTGTCCACATTTTCACCAACATTTGTTGTCAGTTATTTACTGATTGGCTAACCATTCTGACTGTTTATCAACAACTGTTCAATTGAACTTAAGGAGGGAGTTCACACCTGACACCATAGTCCTAGCCAGCTACCTACGGGCAGAGAGGTCACAGGCCTAGAGGAGAGCCTCCTCTTGCCATTTCTCAGTCAGTGTAACTTCTGACTGTATTCTGCAGCAGCACCCAGTTGTACATCTACAATGCTACCTGTACACCCAAGGCTTTGGGGGACACTACAGAGGAGGGGTGGAAAGAGTCACGATGCCTGCTGCAAGAGCGTGTCTTCTAGACCTTTCGGGAATGCTGCTGTACCATGAGATCTCAACAGTATGGCGGCCTGAACAAGACCTGAATAATGACAACACCAGTTGACATGACAATGTGGATGGGACAGTTCTAAAAGACTCTACCCCAGATGAAGAGCTGCAGGCAATCAACGGCTGCTGAGGAAGGGAGAACCAGTTTTCTCCAGGGACAAGTCCCTCGATAGGCTATCCAATCCTAGTGATCAACCCTGAGCACCCGTGTATACAAATGACCCGAAATGGAGTCAGTGGGGTGTATGCATGCATGTGTGTACAAGATGCATGTATGTATACATGTAACAATAATTAAAGAAGGTCATGAATTTGAGAGGGAGTGAGGGCACAGGAGGAGCTAGAGGGGAGAGGATATGGTGGAAGAGATGGAGATATTCACGTTTCTAAAAAATTCTAAAACATTTACAATTTAAATTAAAAAGAAAATGGGAGGGAAAAAAAAACAACAACCAAGAACCCGAGCAGTGTGGCAAGCCATAACACACAGCCCTTCCCCACGTCCCAAACCATCCTAGCATGGAACTAGGTAGGACTGATGACCCCCGTCACAAGAGAAGAGAAGTGACTGGTGCTCACTTACAGCAGTGTGATGAACTCCACTGCTCAGGGCTGGAAATTCAACTGCAACCGAACATTTGGGGGAAGAAGCGGTGCCCCTGGAAACGACCTGCAAGGCTCAGCATTAAAGTAAAGAAATGAGGTCTTGGCAATCTGTGAGAGCCTTGGGAAAGGCATGAGGTGAGCACCGCATGCCAGCATGCTGCAAAGCTAGGTGATTCACAGACGTGGTGTGAGTGAGCTGTAATTACATCCGCCAGAGAAAACCAACCAGAAGCATCTGAGTCACTGCCACCCTGCAGGCTGGGCTCCCAGGAGGGACAGGAGTCTAGGGAGCCTGCATGTGAGCCTTCCAAGCACACCCAAGAGCACTGACGGGCACATGGAGCTGCACTCTGCTTGTTCACTTCTTGCTCATGATCCATATGTGAAGATTTCATTTCTTAATCGTCTTCCCACCCAACATGCCTTGGGTGCTTGGTGTACTTGGGCAGAACCATAATGTGTTGGAGTATGAATGCAACAAAAACTATATTTCTGCTTTTCTCCTGCCTGTCCTCAACTTCACTTTGGAATCTGTTAACACTATAATCGGCTGCAGCCCTCAGCCAGACTTTTGCTACCATCTGAGCCGTTTCAACCTAGAGCTCCAACCATTTTGTTAAAAAGAAACCTCGGCCTCAAAGGTAAGAGCAAACCGCAGCTCCTGCTCTGCAAAGAGAAAGCGCCCTTCCTGAATGTCCAGCACAGTATGCTCTCACCCTGAGTACCTGACCCTTCAGGCCCTCTTATGTCCCAGTGACCCAGAACTCCATAGGCCACAGCTAATGACGAATTAGATAATGAAATAACACATCAGGCTATAAGCTGTCCGATAGAGTGATGCACCGGGCAGGACATGCTCGAGGGTGACAGTGACACAATGACCTTTCACAGCAGAATGGGCAGATGCAGGCCGCGCTGGCTGAAGCTTCTGTGACGTGTAAAGAGGAACAGCCAGCAGGCCTGCTGCGGCTCAGTGTCACTGCTGAGTGGCAGCCATGGTGCAAGGCACCCTATGCACCGTTGCATCAATCCCCACCGCACCCTATGAGGAACACTTTGTTAATTTACCGATGTGCCAAAGGTCACACTGGTGGTGGAGTGCAGATCTGCAGGGAGGCAATCCAGTTCCAGGGACGACTTCTGCCTGTCGTGGTCTCGTTATCAGTCTGAGAGAAGCTGACAAAAAGTCCCTCACGAGCAGCGCAAAGAGCAGAAAGGGGCCTGCCTGGGTCAGTCACACGGGTGGTCTCTGTGATTCTGCTCTGGAACGTCAAGGCTCATCCCATCAGGCCTTCACAAGGGGATGGGAGAGGAAGCGGGTCGTGTGCAGAGCCAAGCCAACTGCAGGGAGGAGCCTCGAGGCTCATGTAAACCCGCTGTGCCACACTGTGCTGACCATGCCATCTGTGGCCCCAGGGTGGACTCGGAACCCGGCTCTGACACCACTCATCAGTGTGCTGTCCTTCAGAGTCACTGCCTTCTCTACCAAGTGGAGCCGTGTTCCCAAGCTGCATCTCAGGCAAGGGGGGCAAGAGGGGAGACAGAGCCTTCCTGCTGCCCAGAGGGCTCTTGGTCTCCCACCAGATGCCTCCATGTTTAAGGACACAGCAGCAACCCCGAGGTGGAGGGATTTACTGTCTGTACACGGCAGGAGACTGAGGTTCTGACATGCTAACGTACTGTCTGTACACGGCAGGGTGAGCCACTCAACTACATCTGTGGCAGACAGAAGGTGACATGAAGTTACAAGGCATTATGGGTTTCCCACAGGCAAATTCTGCTGCCCAATTTGCTGGGGTGCTGACTCTGCACCTGCCAAGTGCCTTCCAGGTCACCCAAGAGGCAAGTGTCACTAAATGCTGTTTCATCGCAAAGGAAGCAGTGTTTCTGTGTGAAATGCTGAAGGCCCAATATTCACGTGGGGGCCTCTGTCAGTCTCTCGTCTCTTTTTTTTTTCTTCCCCCTTGGACATGGAGTCTCTTACTGAACCTGGAGCCCTTCACCCAGCTTCAGGGATCCACCTGCCTCTGTCTCCCCAGAGCTGGGCCCACAGACCTGCTCTGCCACTCAGCTTGCGAGTGGATGTTGTGTGCTGTTTAATCTACCCATTTGGTGCTTTCTCTTTCCCCCCAGAATGCCCCTGAACTAGTCCGATGTTTCTGAAACCCACATGCTCTACCCTGCATGTGCCTGGCTACTCCTTGCCTAACCTACTGTGAAAGACAACACCCGGGGAACAAATGCTGGTGGTCTGTCACGCCAGAGCGGATTCTGGAAGCTGGTTTGACATCCTCAGGGTGTACTTTGAAGGCTTAGACATGTAATGTGGCATTTCGGCGAAATTCATTCAAGCCTGCCTAGCATCCTGACACTGGGGAGGCTGGACACACTGCCTCCTAGGAAGGGGGTGCCACCTCACTATAATGCAGGCAGTACTCAGTCACCATTACCCAGAGGGGTCAGGCTGGATTCTCTGTAACAGATGGACAGCGTTAGCAGAGAAGACTCATGGTGAGGCTGGGACCCCAGTGCATGTAGGGATAGATATTATGGTCTGTCCATACTGCTTTCTGTTTTTGTCTGAAAGGGAAAATTTTCAAAACCTGCTATGGGAAGCAGAGTTGCAAAGACGGCATCTTAGAGGATGGCGTTGTTCTATTATTAGTCAAAAACCCCTTCTTTTTGTCATCGCTGGCCAAATGCTTGGTCTTACTTAAAAAAGGACTCCGAACAGGGAAAGACTTCATTTTCAGATATATAAAGTCAAGGCCTGCTGCCCTCTAATCACCTCACTGATGGTTTCTACTTAGGAAAAAGTCAAACAATTACCCTGATGGGCTGCTCAGGGCTGTGACAGTACTCCTCTGAGGGGCTGAATCCTTCGTGATTATTCTATCAGAGTCCTGAGTTCTGAGCCGCATTTGGCTCTATCATTCCTGCCCATCAGAACCAAACATGCCTAGAAATGATGGCCTGATAAGAGGTACAGAGAAGAAACCAGAATCATGGGTTTCGCTCTAAAATTAGTGTGGTGGTTTAAATAAGAATGGCCCCCATAGGCTCATATATTTGAATGCTGAGTCATCAGGGCATGGCACTACTTGAGAAGGATTAGGAGGTGTGGCCTTGTTGGAGGAAGTGTGTCACGGGGGTGGGGGGGTGGGGGGGTGGGGAGGGGAGACTTTGAGGTTTCAAAGCGCCATGCCAGGTCCAGCCCAATCCCTCTGCCTATAGATCCGGATGTAGCTCTCAATTTCTTCTCCAGCACCATCCCTACCATGCCCGCTGCCGTGCTTCCTGCCCTGATGATCATGGACCAAGCCTCTGAAACTATAAGCAAGCCCCCAATTAAATGTTTTCTAAGAGTTGCTGTGGTCATGGTGTCTCTTCACATCAATAGAACAGTGACTAAGACAGAAGTTGGGACCAGGGAATGGTGCACTGCTGTGACAGGCCCGACCATGCTGCTCACTGGAAGAATTTAGAAGACTTTGAGAAAGGTGGTTGGATGCTTTGGGATGGGTGGTGGTCAATGGGCCATCCTAGTAGGAGCATGGAAGACAGTGTGAAGGCAAGTTGAACAGTGGGGGCCCAGCTCAAGAAGTTTCAGAGGGAAAGAATATTAGTCAGTGGCCTAGAGACCATTCTTGTGATATTTTGGCAAAGAATGTGGCTGCTTTTTGCCCCTGTCTTAAAAATCTGCCTGAGGCTAAATTGAAGAATTTTGTATTAATGGCCATGGCAGAGAAGATTTCAAAACAGCCTAATATTGAATCTGTAGGGTGGTTATTAGTGACCACTCTTAAGCAGATTTATAATGAAAAGGAGTAAACTGGACAAAGAGAAATTAAATGTACAGTTTGAGGAGAAAAGGAGCACCAGGAAGTATAACAGAGCTATGTCTAGTGCACAAGGAGATAAAACGCTTCAAGAAAAGCCTGATGCTCAATGGAATAAAGGAGAGGTGACCTCAGGGCAAGACCTCACCCTTCTAAGCTTCCAACTTGTGAAAAGGGATTAAAGGATTAAGCAGTGAAGGAAACCACTGAAAACAGAAAGCTGACACAAATGTAACTGAAGATGGGGCCAAGTTCCAGCCCCATCAGGCAGCAGAAGTTGGCAGCTTTGGCCATGTGGTTCTAGCTTTGAAGTCAAGGATACAAGAAGGGGGTTGTGGAATCTCCCTCTGTGGTTATGGAAAACTGCCATGGCCAGGCATGTCAGGGATGTCTTTGCATGGGGCCCCAGAGAGATCATTGTATATAGCTGTGAAAGTGAAGCCTGGATTGTGTTGGAGACCCCACGATGTTGAAGATGCCAGAGTTGTGGGACACCTGCCAAGGAAAGCTGCTAACAGGGGGTGGAACCAGCCCAGGAGAGACAAGTGTGTTGCAGTCAACAAAGCTGAAAGGAGTTGGAGATGTGACGAGTGCCTTGACATCAGACATGGAGATGGAGAGCTTGGAGTTTGTCCACATGGTTTTTCGGTTTTTCTTTGGTCCAATATTTCCTCACTATGTCCCCCCTCCCCGAACCATAATGTATATTCTGTGCTATTGTATGTTTGAAGTATTTGAAGTATGTGATCTGCTTTTTGATTTTGATTTCACAGGGGGATTTCAGTTAAGAGATTGCCTTGAGTCTAAGAAGAGACTTTGAATTTTGGACTCTTACGCAATCCTGAGACTGTGAAAGACTATGGTGACTTTTGAAGCTGGACAGAACACATTTTTGCATTATGATATGGCTTCAAATCTATGGAGGCCAAGGAGTGAAATAAGAATGGCCTCTAAAGGCTCACATATTGGAATGCTTAGTCATCAGGGAGTGGCACTATTTGAAAAGATTAGAAAGTGTGGCCTTGTTGGAGGAGATGTGTCACTGGGGTAGGCTTTGAGGTTTCAAAAGTCCATATGCTAGGCCCAGGCAGTCTCTCTCTGCCTGCAGATGAGGATGTAGCTCTCAACTAATTCTCCAGCATCAAGCCTGCGGCCATGCCCCCTACCTCGATGATAATGGACTAAGCCTCTGAAACTGTAAGCAAGCCTCCAGTTAAATGTTTTCTCATCAGAGTTGCTGTGGTCATGATGTCTCTTCACAGGAATGTAACTGTGCCGAAGACAATTAGCAAAACCAAGTTAACAATCCAATTACAAATCAAAGGGAGGGCCCATCACAAGGCTGTGCTATATTTACTCTCAATGGGAATTTACTGCCTGCAAGAGACAAACATGTCTGACTTCTTTCTGGAGGACTTGGTCGTTGGCATGAGGGCAAGAAGTGTGTGCACCCCATGCCTAAACAAACAAATAAATGTAAAGAAGTAAAATAAAAAAAATTTAAAAAAGGAGCTAGGAGTTTCATACCGGCAGTGGGTAGAATTTGAAGAGGAGGGACCTGAGCTGAGCTCTAGAAATCAATACAGGGCTTACTACTAACTCACTTGTGTAGGCTAGACTCCAGAGGCCTGGGATGGCTGCTTGGGACTCTGAAAGGCACATGGAAATTCCAGACTTTGCAAAGTGCCGGAAGACAAGAGAATACTGATGATTCAGACTAGGAAGAGTGTGGATGAGGATTTGGGTGTCGTAGGAGAAGCTCAGCTCCAAGCCAGGCATAGGATCTGGGATACTTCAAACCTATTCCTAGAATAGCTGAGAAAGAACTCTCTGAAAAATTTAACAGCAACTGACAGCCAAACTCGAATGCCACTAAAAGTAGACAAGAAAATGCAGACGTTCAACAACACTGCTGTCAGTTTACAGCATACAATATGAAATTCCTAGACAGGAGGAGCAGAAAATGTGACCCATGGCCAAGAAAACAGCAACAGCAATGCTCAGAGATGGTGGAACTAACACACAAAGAACTGCAAAAATAATTGTGTGTGTGTGTGTGTGTGTGTGTGTGTGTGAGTGATGTGTGTGTACATATGTGAACAGCCTTGGTGTGGAAGTCAGAGGAAGCCCGCTGAACCAACAGCTACAGTTACAGTGTCTGGTGCATTCCGGGATGACAGACACACCGGTGTAGTTTTGGTAAGCACTCTTCTACTGGAAGAGCGGGAACAAAGATGGTCCAGAGAACTGCCACTGGCACCCACCCGGTCTACGCACAGCCCCACACCACGAGACACCTGGGTGCAGTGGGAACAGCAGTGAAAGGCCCTGAGAGGCAGGAGTGACCTGGGTCTCTGCTGGTGAACCAGAGCTCCACTGCTGGCCTGGCTCCAGACAACACTGTGTTGACCTGGATAAAGCAGGTGAGGCCTCTGTGTGGGTGGGAAATAATAATTCCGCAGGTCATAAATGAAGCAGTACTAGCACGGGCTGCACTGGGCTCTGAAGGCAGGAGTGTGCACACAGATCGCACGTGTGAGCAGAATCAGCAGCTTGTTCACTGCAGGGCAAGCATGCAAAATGGCTGCTGAAATGGACAACGTGCTTCTGGTTCCATTTATGACAAGAGCCTAAAATAAGGACTGTTTTGTTCATCAATGTCCTCACCTGTGTAGCATGACAGAGGACTTAACTGAGTCTGTTCTCCAGAGATGACCAGGGCTGGGGCCCCTGGGGCAAACAGGCTGAGTAGCCTTTGTAGCTTCCAGAGAGTAGCAGGAACAATGGGTAGATGGTGTCACCCTGCTGAGAGCATGCTAAGCTCCCTTCTAAGTTACTCTGTGTACACAAGAACAGGCTGGATGTCCTGGGAGACTCCATTTACAATCAGTTTTTTTTTTCACTTCATTTTGAGGGAGAAGGACACCAGGCCCTGAGTGGACCTAGAAATTCTACCATCTGCTGTCGGATGGTCTTTCTGTAGGCTGTGGATACATGTTGCTACCATTGGTTAATAAAGAAGCTGCTTTGACCTATGGCAAGGCAGGAGACTGCCAGGCGGAAAATCCAAGAGAGATACAGGAAGAAGAAAGGCGGGGTCAGAGGAGACACTGCGAGCGGCCTGAGAAGCAAGATGTAATGGACCTCAGGTAAAGCCACAAGACACGTGGCGATACACAGATTAATAGAAATGGGATAATTTAAGATGAGTGAGCTAGCTAGTAATAAGCCTGGGCCATAGCCCAAACAGCTTGTAATTAATATAAGCCTCTGTGTGTTTATTTGGGACCGAACAGCTATGGGACACAGGAAAACTTCTGTCTGCAACCATCCCTCAGCCACCTCCTATCTAGAAGAGACAGATCAATGATTTATTCCTGTGACTAGAAAAAGGGCCACCCTATAAATTTACTGGGGAGATTTTAAACTGTGGGGGCACATGGGCATATTAAAATTCTCTTGGGGATGCGAGGTTCAAGAATTTATTGGACTCACCAGATTTGGGAAAAAGTATAACTCCCTGGATACTTAAAAATGTGGAAGCATGGCCCCAATACCAGCAGATCATCTGATACCAGGTGTGTGCGTTAAGGACCAAGGGTTCCTGGATTCAGGCCGGTCCCCCATCGTTAAGGCAGCCTACTCCACACTGTCCGCCTGCCTGTGTGCCCATCTGGACCTGCACCTGTATAGCCTTCTCCCTCTGCAGTCACACTCTGCAGCTTTGTTCTCAAGCCGGACTCCAGCAGCTCCCTCTCAGTACTGGTCTAGTCTGTACCTATTCGGACTTTCTCAGCTCACTGCTGAAACCTCTTCACTCTGTGGCAGTCTCTTTAATTTGTATTCACTCTGTAATACACACATGTACACAGACAGACAGACACACACACATACACACACACACACACACACACACACACACACACACGCGAGAGAAAGACAGAGGACACACACGGACACACACACACACACACACACACACACACACTATGCGCTGTGTGATCTGAGAGTTAATATTAGTAACTAGTTAAGACTGGTCAGTCGGTGTTAAGTTTCAAACCCCAAACCCTGACAAATGGCTGAGGTGCTTATTTAACATAGCAAAGCAGACTTGGTCTCCAGGCTCTCCCAGCATCTCTCAGTCCCTACCTCTTATAGAGAATGGCTCTCACACCCCGCCCTCTACCCTGGACTCTACAGCCCAGGGGGGCTGGGCTGCCCTTCCCTATATGATGTAGACAGGTTACCCGTATAACCCGTATAATGTATAAGGTTACCCGACCCTTTTCTGTACCTTTGGCCTCCTGGCTACTGCAGCTGGTTCCCCTCTCTCCCCTCTCCTTTCCCCTCCCCCCATGTCCCAGCTCAGCCTGGTCATGTCCACTCTGGACTCTCCCGGATGTCCCTGCCTCTGGCTATGCTCTCCCTTTTATCCACAATGAACCTTCTCCTCCACCACAGCTAAGAGCAATCATGTTCTTTCTTTTCCTTCTCTCTCTCTCTCTCTCTCTCTCTCTCTCCCTCCCTCCCTCCCTCTCTCCCTCCCTCCCTCTCTGTCTCTTCACTTAGCCAGGCTCCCAAGGTTGATGGATTTAATGATAAAAGCTGTCATTGAACCACTAAACCTTGTGAATTTATTATGTTCAGTGAGTTCTGACACTATGGGAAGGCATGGTGTATTTGCATGTTTCTTGTATAGCATGTTCAGGCTATGCCTACTCTTAGGAAGACAGCTCCTAGTTAAGGCTTCCCAAGATGGAACTTGAGAGGTGAGGAGTCACCTCCACATGGCAGCCAAAGAGCTCCACATTCTGTTCCCAACTACAACTGGTGAAAAGCATGAAAACCAAACCTAACCAAAAAGTCCTGTAAAGATTCTAGAAATAGTCCAGGTGAACAATGGCAAATGAAGAAAAAATAGATCTATGATTTCAGTGAGACTAGTGAGTGCCTGTGACTGAATGAAGCTTCTTCCTCCCCAGCATCCCAGCTCAGCAGGGGGGACTCCAAGCCAGACACTGCACCCAGGAGCAGCAAGGTCTGTCTTGAGTTCCCAGGATGCTCTGGGAGGAGCAGGTCTTCAGTACTCCTCAGCTTGCTTCCCATTATGCGTGTCTGGGCTAAGTCCTAGACGGATGCCCTCGAGTGGTGAGGGCTCCCTGGACGTAATGGAACGGTGGCAGTTCTATCTGGGAGGCAGTGTGTTGCCCTCTACCCTGCTTTGGCTTGTGAAATAGTTCTGTGCCAGAAGAGGCAAACCCAAATCAAAATAAACTCGAAATGCTAATCCTTTTCTGTCAAACACTCTAAAACTTTCATTTATGACAAGGAATCCAAATCTTTTTATTTTCTACCACCTTGTAAAACCTTTATGCAAATGTTTGAATCTCCGCCACCTGTAACTTTTGTTTACACAAAGGCCCTGCTGCACTCTTGGAACTTAGGTGACCTAAGTGACCAACCCCTCCCCCGATTTCTTTCCTTTTGGGCCATTGCAGGGCTGGAGCAAGGACTCGGCAGTTAGGAGCATGGCCATTCTTGCAGGGTGATAGGTGAGTTTTAGAATTGCTGCTTTATGCCAGAGTCATCTTAAGATGGTGACATCACATGGCATGTAACCGTTAATGTTTGTAAAGATGGCTACCAGCATGTGGTTATTTCCATCTTGATGAGGTCATCAGCCAAGATGAAGGACAGTCATAGGGTTGCTATTTAAAAACATCTATTTTCCTAAACAAGAGTCAAATCATACATATACCCATGTATAGACTTTAATTATAAGCCTTTTGTTATAAGTTTAAAGCCAAATTTTGTTACAGATTTTATAGATTTTTTAAACCATACCCATTGAACTTACATAGGGGACCTGGGTTAGTTCTCAGCTCCCACATGGTGGTTCACAATTGTCTAACTCTAGTTCCAGGGAATCCAATGCCCTCTTTTAGTCACTAGGCATGCATGTGGTGTACAGACATACATGCAGACAAAACACACATACACATAAATCTCTCTCTCTCTCTGAAACTAGCCATCTGGGAGAGACTGTGTGGTTGGGCCCCAGCCAATGGGGAAAGGGCACAGTCACCACCTGTCTTAGGATGAAAACCAACTGTCTCCCTGTCTGGTTGACCACTTTCTTCTGTTTCTGTGAACATGGCAAGCTGCCTCCTTGAGACACTTTAACTGGGGTGGTGGTCTCTTCTTTGTGACCCTGAGCTTATTTCTAACAACAGGACCACAGGCGGCAGTCTCCTCCTCCTAGCATCCTTGTACTCCTAGATTACGGGGTGACACAGAAACTTCCCACTGTCCCTACCCAGAGCGCTAGAGAGGTGGAAGAGATTTTTCCCAGGGATAAATGCAGGCTCATACACTGATAGCTCCTCCCCCTCTCTTCATCAAAATCAGGCTTAGAGATGTCTAAAGCTAAGCTCGTAAGGCCACGGGAGTTACGAAAGGTAACGGAGTGGAGATTTTCAGGTATAAAGCAGATACAACCTACACTACAGGGCCACTCTGTGGAGGAACCCTGAGGAAAAGGGCATCTGGGAGGAGCCCTTGGGCAGCAGGAAGAAAGATAAGTATAGACTTCAGAAATGATTACTTAAAAAGAATCAGAATAATTACTTAAAAAGAGTTGACTATTTATGTCAGAGCTCATTGTTGAAAACAAAACAGCTAGGCGTGGCCAGAGAGTAAAGCCAGAGTCAGCCACCACCACAGCCCCAGGGCTATGGGGGACTGCAGCACTCTTCCCTAGGGAGCAGTGTCCGAAGCTGAATTGTGGAGCCCAGGCTGTGCCCGCCGTCACTCCAGTGTGTACAATGGTGTGTTCAGTCAGCTGTGCCCGCTGTCACTCCACAGTGTGTACAA
>CABHPH010145173.1:9488-29517 GCA_902168325.1 Peromyscus nudipes | reverse complement strand
CACACACACACACACACACACACACACACACACACACACACACACACACACAGAGCCAGCCTCAAGGGTGCTGCCAGATCTCAGTCCAGACCCACCAGAACTAGTCAAACAACCACTTCTCTTTAAATTTGAAGTCAATTATCTTGATAGTGTAGAAAACTGAGTGTTGACATATAACTCAGTAATCAATCCACTGTATGACCTGAAAACATGTCCACAGAGAAACCTGGACAGATGTCAACTGTAGCCTTCTGCATGACTGCAAAAGCCTGTAAGCAACTAAGATGTCATTCAAAAGGTGAGTGGATAAGCAGCTGCAGTACGTACAAACGCTGCTCAATATGAAAAACTACCTACTAGGCCAGGAAAGGACAGCTTCTGAAATCTTACATGTGACTGCTGGGCGGAAGAAACAACATACTAACCGCATGGCATTCCAGAAAAGGCAAAACCAGAGACGGCAAAGAGATTGATGGTTGCAAATATTTGGGGTGGGAGGTGGGGGGTGGGGGTGGGGAAGCATTATCAACAGGTGGAGCGTAAGGATCTGGCGCTCAGTGAGGCTACCCTGTACGACCTCAGTAGACGCAGCTCATTACACACTTGCCAGAACCCACAGAATCCACAACACAAGGCATCAAGCCCGAAGTAAAGCACAGACCTTAGTTATTAACAATGTACCAATACCAGCTGATCAGCCTTAGTTATTAACAATGCACCAATACCAGCTGATCAACCTTAGTTATTAACAATGTACCAATACCGGCTCATCAACCTTAGTTATTAACAATGTACCAATATCGGCTCATCAACCACAGCACCTACTGTAAAACACCCCTAAGCTGACCCAACAGCTACACCGGTATCAGCTCCATCTTTGGAGCTACTGAGAACGCCTGTCCTTCCACCTACCTCAGTGGCCTCCAGATGCCTAAAGCCACTGGACACCAGGTTCTAAACATCAGTGTAAAGACGCTGGTTGAAGTCTTCACCTGAGCCTGCACTAAAACCACCGTCACACTAGACCCTTGTTTCCCGGTGTGTTGTTTTATAACCAGCCGAGGCACTGAAGTGACACTGAGACGCAGTTCTGACAAGGATTCCAGGAGAGCACCAACATTCAAGGGCTGACATTTGGTTGTTTAGGAGAACTTGCATCTGTACAGCAGACAACTCCTTCAAGGCTCCCTCCACAGCATGACTAGAAAGGCTGCAGTCAGCAAGCAGAGGGGGCTGACACACTGGAACCCCAGCCCGGACAGGCAGGAGAGTGCAGGACAATTGCACTCAAACACTCCTACAGGAATCTATCTCAGTGCTTTCCTGGGTTCATGTTTTTGTTAACTCTTGTGAAATCACCGACCAGCCATTCTTGGGGCTAGCCAGTTTTCCTGATGTTGTAGAAACAGTACCTTGTTCTGGATGTTTTCTTGTTAAAAACAAAAACAAAAACCCCAAAAAAGATGAAATCTGAAAACATCCTGAGCAGGTCTCACTGTCACATGACATGGCATGAGTGGGAAGACAAGGAATAGGGCTCACAACACCACAACACCCAGGAGAGAGAAAACCAGCCACAGACCTTTGGATATAGCTGTTTGGGAAACTGAGAAGCAAGTCTTAGGGGTGTGGTTCTGGGCTGAACAGAACCCATGAGCACAGCTAACACTGACTTGAAAACACATGAAGAGCAAGGGCTACCTGGTCCACCAGCTTCCGGCCTCCCAAGACCCAGCACCCAATCAAGGCTTGACAAGAATCCGTTAATGGAGTCACAAACTCTTTGGCTGCCTCTCCTCACCCACACTCCTCTCCTAAGGCAGAGGTTATTCTGAGAGAGCATCAGTTGTGGATGGTCCAGGGGTACCTCCAGCCCAGGGAGCCTTCAGCGGAATCCATGCACCTGACCCTTCTGCGGACACATAGCAGGGAAAACTGGTCCACTCCAGGAGGGGCCTCAGGCAGGAGAGCAAGCTTTGTAAGGACATGTCCTTTCTGAGGGCTGTGCATCTAACCGTCACAAATTCCTAGTTGGTGTTTCTACAGTCGTCACGAAAGATGCACCCTAGTGCCGTGGTCTCTGAGGCTGTAATCCCCTAAGGTCCTTTGGTCTACCTTGACTGCTATGAAAATCTCCAGCTTGGACCTCTTCTAGGGGTTCCCTGTAGACAGACCTGTCAGGTTCTGGTCATTCATGAGCAAGCACTGAGAAGATCCCAGGGACGCATGTGTATCTCCCAACTGTTACTGAAGGTATCAGTGGGAGCCAATTAAGCAGAAATTTTATACACACAATTAGCTATACACAAAGCCTATTACATATGCTACACAGAGTCTACACAAATGCTTGTTTGCTGACATTTTAATATCTACAATGCAAAAGACTGGAGAGAGGACACAGGCTGTGCTGTGCCATACACTGACTGCGGCAGGAGAGGAATGCTGACCTCCTGAAAAGTGACTCCTGTGTAAGATGTGCACTCCAGGAAGTCAGCAGAGCCCGCAGGGAGCACTGCTGCTTCCCTCCTTCCTCATGTGTTAGTGCTGACAGGGAGGCGATGCTCACATCCTTCAGTTACGGGTTCAGAGACTGTGCGGCAGACACACTCAGCTGCCTCCTTTGTGTTTCTTATACATCACTTGTGCGGCCGCTGTTCACCAGACACAACTGCCGTTTTCACCCGTCAGAGCAACTTTGGGACAGGCATTGTAGTCAAGGCTGACCCAGGATATATGTAAATGGACAGAGAGACAGATACATACACACATACATAAACACACACACACACACAAACACACATGCATGCACACATCATGCATTAAAATTCACACTGCTCTTCACATAACCTTCCCTAGAATATTGCAGATTATTCCAGAAACAGCAGCCTAGGTCAGCAAGGATGCTTTGTTCTTCCTCTCCTTGCCAGGGCCACAGACTCCCTGCCCCACCCCGTCTGTGAACAGCTCACATCCTGTGGGATCTCATTCATAGACCTCTCATTTATTTGACCACAACTTTGACAATGATCAAGTGACTTCTCGGTTCTTACCGATTTAAGAACAAACATAATAAAGTGGCTCCCGCCCTCAGGAGGTGTACAATCTAATGAGTGATAAACCCCAAGCAAGGAGGAAACTTCAGGTTTGGGTGGCATGAGCTCAGATGACGATAACTGAGACTTGGGGGTCACTGAAGAGTTTTCAGGGGATGGGGAGGGAAGGTCTGAGTTTATTTTTCCTCTTTTATTTCTCGTACAGCCTCAGGGTAGGTCATTTTTTCTATCTGGACAACTCTGCTGCTCTTTTCATGGGCCTCACCACCTTTCTGCTGACCATGGGTGGAAATTCCTACCCTCAGCTAAGCAGCAGCTGCCACAAACTGCTCCTCATGAGCTTGATCCCCACAAATCTCCCTGGAGTTCCTTATGTTTGTGTATTTAAGACCCATACAACTTACTCCTCTCCCCTGCACTGAGCTCTGCTCACTCAGTCTTCCTGGGACACATTTCCCCTTACTGAGGCTAGATCAAGTTCTCCTTCCCTGGGGAAGCCTTCCCTGCCTATCCTGGGATAGGTACCTGCACAGCACATACAGTGTGATAAAAAGATGTGCTGGTACAGCTAGGCTTCAGCTCAGGGGTGGTCACTGGCTCGAATTAAGAATTCACATTTCAGGAGTGGCCGGTTAACATGAATTCCCAATGGCAACTTCCAAACCCCTCCACCCCAGCTTTTTATGTAATGACCAATACTTAAGAGTCTGCAAATGAACTAAAAAAAAAAAAAATCAAAAATTTTAATTGGTAAAATTAATGGCTTATTAATCATCAGTACAGTGAATGCTGGAAATAGACTCTCATTGGTAACATAAAAGCTATTCAAGATGTGTAAGTAAGGAAGAATACTTGAAAGTTGTACCTACTCTTACATGAGGAAGGAATAGGTGTACACGTGGCCACTTAAGAATGACACCATGTGAATGCAGTCCTGGCTTGGTGGTTTTTTGTTTGTTTGTTTGTTTGTTTGTTTGTTTTTTGAGACAAGGTCTCACTGTGTATCCCTGGCTGATCTGGAACTCACTACATAGACCAGGTTAGACTTGAACTCACAGAGATCTGCCTGCCTCTGCCTCCCAAGTGCTGGGACTAAAGGTGCTCCCAAGCCTCAGACAGGATGTTCCTTTAGACAATGTGGATTAGAGGAGTAACAGACATCTGTGGTGGTGTCCTTCTCTGATGTTGGTCAGACATCTGAAACCACACAGCTAAGGCATTACCAAGTTTGAAAAACAGGTGTATCAATCAACTTCTACATGAGTATCTAATAAAATTCCTTAGCTATATGGCAGAATTTGCTTTCACGAGGCTGCAGAGGAGTAGCTAACCATCCCTCTGAGCCCCTCATTGTTCTTCTAATCACAAAGAACATGAGGTCGCACAGGACTGCTCAGCCATTCAGAAACCAGGCCCCTTCTTGGGGCTGGTAGAGCACCCTGCACACTTTACTTGGCGTGGTCAAGCTGCACGGTAGTTGTGAGATCACCTGTCTAGTGTTGAGATTCTTGAGGCCAAAGACCGCATTTTCACCTCTCGTCCAATGCTTAGCTCTGCAGCTAGCATAAAGAAATACTTAATGACCGAATAATAACAAATAAGCAACATGATCAATGGAAAAGGCACACGGGAGTTGAAGGCCCATGTTAAATCATGGTGTTCACCACAATACTCGCTACGCATCCAGCACAAATGTTGCACACTTCAACAGCACTTTGTTTAGTTTTTCGGGTCATTCTAAGATCATCACTGTCTCACACGGGAGGAAGAAAGAAGCCAGCTTTTAGAGTCTTAGCGTTGAAGCTGGTTATATGTGAAGCCTATGCCTTTAATCATCATGGTGGATGTGTGCTGCATGGGTGCTGGTCAAGAGCGTCTACAAACCAATTTCCCTCTGTAATTATTTCATGTTTACTGGGTGAGATGAACAAGGCTCTGCTGTGACTGGCGGCTAACGGTACCTAGAGGTTCAGGAAGGTCTGCACAGCAGTGGTCAGAGTTGCTATGGGGGACGTTTGGGAAGGGGCCTAACAGGAGACCCTTCAGTCCTTGGGAACTACGGGAAGCTGGTCACCCTCCCTCCACTGCCTGGCTCAGCAGATGAGCACCTGTTTCAAATGTGGTCCTGCCTCCATGATCACATGCTCTTAAAGCCCACACCCACGAAGCTGCCAGGCCATGAATCCAAACCCACACGGGAAATGAATCTCCTCTTCTCTGTAAGTGCATTTCACAGTGGTGACAAGAAGCTGACTAACTGCTCAAGTTAAGTGAGGTGGCTCTGAGAAGTCACATTCTACCCTCAGTCTGGCCTGCCCATGATGCTTGGGAAAAGTGCAGAGCTATTCCTGTCTAACACGTTTCAGGACTTTTCAGATGTTGGGTCTTGTTTTTAGCCTTTCTCTGAAAATGTCAGAGTTTGCAGGCAGAGAAGAGGGACCGGTGTGTCCCACTGCTTTGAAGCTAAAGCCAGCTGTGAGTAAACAGAGCCACAAGCTGTTGTTTGTGTCCCATAGACACTTTGCTGACATCATTGCTAGCTAAAATTTAAAAAAAGGTTGGGGAGGGCACAAAATCAAAATAAAACACCCAAACCCAGCACTTCAACCATCAGAAAAAGCGGTAAACGAAGGCGAAGGGAAGCCAGGCTACTTACATCCTCAGCACCAGTGGTTCTCAACCTTCCTAACGCTGTGGCACGTTACAGTTCTTCGGGCTGTGGTGACCCCAACCGTAAAATTATTTCATTGCCACTTCATAATTACAATTTTGCTACTGTTATGAACTGTAATGTAAACATCTGATATGCAGGATATCCGATATGCGACCCTGTGAAAGGGTCGGGACCCACAGGTTGAGAATTGCGGCTTCAGACACCAGGTACAGCAGGATAAAGAAAGGGGCTGTAGAGGTTCTCTTAAGGCTGTCTGAGCATGGTTCCGGTCAGAGACTCACAGCCCATCAGCAGAATAGTGGTACAGAAGACACCCAGTCCAGCATCTACTGATGGCCCTTACGTGGCGTGTGCTGAAAAGCAGTATCTCTAGACAGTTTATTTTGGGCACAGCTACCTGGAGGGAAAAACGTGTCACTGAGAAAACTAGACAGCTTTCTCCTCAGAATATTCTTCATCTGCTATTGCCCTTGGACATGAGGACGTCAGCCCTGGGAGGCTGTGGATGCTAACTCCACAATGCATACAGCTCTTAGTTGCCAGGAGACTGATTGCTGGGCCCGAAATCCCAGAGGGCTGGTCTAGAAGAATCAAGGAATCCTAGCAACACATCAAAGCATCCAATCAGAAACAGCCTGAGAATGTTAACATAAGTAAACAGCACTGCTATTTACAGAAGACTGACCACATTGGAGAATGTGCAGGAGAAGGTAGTTCTCTGGGTCGTTTGCCTTTAAAACTCACCTTCCTGGCAGGAGGCTCCCCTTTGGACTGATGATATGATGGCGACGTTTTTACCTGGAAAAGGGGGAAACATTCCAGTAACTTTTTAGATATGGTTAAACTTTATTTGACTCACATTGCCAAAAATTCAACTTAAACGGGTGTAGGCAAGCTTAAAATAACAATAACAAAACAAAACCCAAAATACCCAAGCTACTTTCAGAGGAACAATGAATGCAATTTTATGGAAAAAAATTTCCAGAGATCAAAAAGTCAATAATAAAGCAACCTTGAAGTATGATGAGAATACGACCAATAGAATGATGGTGTGTGTTCATGTGATTAGACGTGTGTGGATGTGTACGTGTACAGAGGCCAGAGGGCTTGAGTGTCCTCAAGCACATCTCCACCTCACGTTTAGAGACAGGGTCTCGCGCTGCACCTGGACTGGCTAGACTGGCTGGCTGGTGAACTCACCTACTGCTTCTGCCTCCCCAGAGCTGGGAATACAGGTGAGTGGCTTTTTATGTGGCTATTGGGGATCTGAACGAGGGTCCTTATGCTTACATGCCAAGTACTTAACAAGTGAGCCATCACTTTACCTTCAAAGTGGTTTTGATCAAATGGTGAGAAGTGACATTTTTTTTAAGGTTTTTATTTATTATGTATACAGTGTTCTGCCTGCATGTGTCCCTGCAGGCCAAAAGAGGACACCAGATCTCATTACATATGGTTGCGAGCCACCATGTGGTTGCTGGGAATTGAACTCAGGACCTCTGGAAGAGCAGCTGATGCTTTTAACCATTCATCCATCTCTCCAGCCCCCGCCCCCAGGGGCTACATTGTTATGGAGCCTCACTGGTAATGCTGATCAGTGTGGGCACAAGCAATGCTCAGCATTGCAAAGGACAGGAAGAAGAGAACTCTTGCTACAATGTGGGTGAATTGCAATTTGAGCTGCACAGAAGTCGGACCAAAAGCACATACAGCTTACAGTTATACTTATCTAAAATTCTAGATAATGCAAACTAATCTGGTGTGCCAAGGAACTAGTGTGTGGCTATCAGGGGCGGGAAACAGTTCCCAGTGGCGCTGGATGGAGGCAGAGCACGATCGTGAGTAGGTCACTTTATCTGTGCACATCTCAAATTCACGCACATTATCTATAGTTTATATCAATTATCACATAAAAACATTTAGATACCTTGTAGAACACAGCTACATCATTGGTATAGAAGCTTATAGCTTTATATGCTGTGTTAGAAAATAAAAAAGGCTTCAGAGCAAGAATCTGCATTTCAAATTTAAGACACTAAAAGAGGATGAAATTAAAACCAAACTAAGTAGAAGAAAGGAAATGATACGCAGAGACACCAAAACAACATAGGCCACTGCCACTGTGGTTTCCACTAGAACGTGTGGGTAAGCGCCTACCGCTGAAGACCACGAGCACTGGTCACAGAGCATGGAGAAATCAAGTCGGTACTGACCAGGAAGCTCCTGCCCGCTATCCTGTTTTCACAGCACCAAGAGATGCTATGTAGACCACTGGCGATGGAGATTCACCAGCAGTCTTTCCAGGTGTGAACCTGTGAGCTGTCATCGTGACAGGAATGGCAACATGGGTGCATGAGTGTTACGCGGGAAACCAACTGCTTTCTGACTGATTTCAGGCCTGCTCTACAGGAGGAAACACATGTGTGGTACTATAATCTGACTAAGAACCCATGGCCTGGGTGCTCACAGGGGAGAACCTGTTACTATTACTTTTCTAGATGGACACAGAATCAAACTGCCCTCGAAATCCCTGTCTCCACATCCACGAGTTCGTGCAGCTCTCAGGCTTCCTCACAGAAGTCTCTCTGTGCAGCTGGTGGCGGTTAGCACAGAAACTTACCACAGTCAGTGGGACAGCTACATCGCCACCCATCCAAGGCTCGGGGACCATTACAGAAGAGAAGAAGGAAAATTTAAAGAGGCAGAGAACCAGAGCAGAACAGAGTCTTCTGGACACAACAGGACCACTGCACTCATGGACACACAGCAGTTATGGCTGCCGGCACCAGGTCAACCCAGTCAACATTCCAACACGTCTTGGGGAGAAGCTCATGAGCCCCAACCCCTAAGTGAGAAGCTGCCAAAAATGGACAGCTTCTGGGCGAGGCAGAGTCAGCTTTTGTTAAGGATGTCGCCTCTGCTGGGCTGACCACATTCTAGAGGATGGTCCCATAACCAGGGGTACCGGGCAGCACAAATGGGACCTGGTGGGTTATTTTAAAAAGAGGAGATGAAGACGGGAGGGAGTGGAGAGGAGGGGGTGGGAAGAATTAGGGGTGGGGGATGAATATGATCAAAATACATCATATGCATATATGACTTTCTCAAAGAATAAAAATACCACATTAAATATGTACACAAGCCAGCAGAGACCGGCTGGAGCCCAAGTCTGAATACAGCCGACAGTGGGTTAATGAAGGCTGCCATTCGAATCGGGAAACAGATTCAAATTTTATCCAAAATGAGCTAGAAATGGTCAAATGACACAAAGAAATAAGATGCAAAAGAGAAATATGAAATAAGACACGACAGAGAACCAAATGAAGTGTGTAAGTTATCGGAAAAATGTGACTACTACGTCTCCCCAATGAGTGTGGCTACCAGCTTGCACTGCAATTTAATACTTGAAGTTAGGCTCCTAAAGCCATAAAACACTAGCACTCGAAAGCTTTACATTATAACTTCTGAGATGTGGAGGTGTGAAACCATGATTGAGTCTCATGTTCTCAATGTGGAGGTATAACCTCCTTTTCCACAGCATGGAATAAGGTTCTAAGCAACTCCAAGTTTCCCAGAGAGCATAAGCACCTGTCTTAGTTAGGGCTCTATTGCTATGAAGACACCATGACAACAACTCATATAAAGGAAAACACTTCACTGGAGCTGGCTTACAGTTCAGAGGTTTAGTCCATTATTGCCATGGTGGGAAGCATGGCAGCATGCAGGCAGTCATGGTGCTGGGGCTGAGAGTTCTATATCTTGATCCAAAGGCAACAGGAAGTGAACTGAGACAATGAATGTGGATAAGACCTCAAAGCCCATCCCCACAGTGACATACTTCCTCCAACAAGATAACACCTATCCCAACAAAGCCACACCTCTTAATAATGCCACTCCCTTTGGGGTCATTTTTTTTCAAACCACCACATTCCACTCCATGGCCCCCAAAGGCTTGAAGCCATATCATGACGCAAAAATGCACTCAGTCCAACCTCAAAAGCCTATAATAAGTCTATAATAGTCTCAAACTTACTTAAAACTTATTTAAAAGTTGAAAGTTCAAAGTCTCTCCTGAGATTCATGCAATCTCTTAACTGTAATCTCCTATAAAATTAAAATTTAAAAGAAGATCACATACTTCCAACATAATGGCACACGATATACATTACCATTCTAAAACATGGGAAGGGAGCACAGTGAGGAAATACTGGACCAATGCAAGACTGAAAACCAGCTGGGCAAACTCCAAATTCTGCATCTCCCTATCTGACATCAAAGCACTCTTCAGATCTCCAACTCCTTTCAGCTCTGCTGACTGCAATGCACTTCTTTCTCTTGGGCTTGTTCCACTCCCTGTTAGCAGCTCTCCTCGGCAGATATCCCATGGCTCTGGCATCTCCAACATCTTGGGGTCTCCAAGGCAATCCAGGATTCCCTTTCATAGCTTCATGCAAAAACTTCTCTAGGCTTCCATTCAGGGACACTCCTGACACATGCCTGGTCTCAGCAGCTTTCCTTAATTGTGGAGGTAAATTCCATAGCCCCTTTCTTCTGTCCTTAACTCCAGAACCACGTGGCCGAAGCTGCCAAGTTCTGTGCTTATTGGGGCTAGAGCATGGCCCCCTTGTTCAATTACATCTTCACCAACTTTCTGTTTTTAATGGCTTCCTGAATTCACTGCCTAAGCTTGGCTGTCCTGTAACTGGATCTGTACCAGGCTGGCCTTCAACTCAGTGATCTTTCAATTACATCTTCACTAGCTCTCTCCTTTCAATGATTTCCTTCACTGCCCAAGCTTGGCTGCTTTGGAACTTGCTCTGTAGACCAGGCTGACCTCAAACTCAGAGATCCACCAGCCCCTGCCTGCTGGGATTAAAGGAGTGCACCACCACATCCAGTTCTAAACTTCTTTGATTCCTTTTCACAAGTTGGAAATTTAGCTGGGTGGGATCTTGCCCTGGGGTCACCACTCCTTTTATTCCATGTGCTAATCTGTTTATCTCTTTGAATACAGGACTTAGCACCATTCCACTTGCTGGTGCTCCTTTTCTCCTTAAATATTTTTCCTTGCTCAGCTTGCTCTTTTTCATTATATATCTTCATTAGAGTTAACACTAGTAACCACACAATACAGTCTGTACTAGGCTGTTTTGAGATTTCCTCTGCCAAGGGAATTAATCCACAACTCTTCAACTTTAGCCTCAAGAAAACTTAAGCAGCCACAATCTTCACCAAAATACCACAAGAACAATTTCCAGGCAACATACTAAAATTCTTCTCCTCTAAAACCTCTTAAGTCATCACCCCACAGTTCAAATTACTCTTAGACCTCTGTCTTCCATGCTCCTACTGGTATGGCCCATAAGCAGCGCTAAAAGTATTCCACTGCTTTCCTAATGCAAAACTCCCAAAGTCTAAATAAATTCCTCCAAACAAAAGAGGGTCAGGCCTTTCACAGCAATACCCCAGTGTGGTGGCTTGAAAGAAAATGGCCCCCAAAGGGAGTAGTACTTTTAGGATGTGTGGCCTTGTTGGAGGAAGTGTGTCACTGTGGAAGCAGGCTTTGAAGTCTCATATATGCTTAAGCCGTGCACAGTGAGACAGATCACTTCCTGTTGCCTGCCTATTAAGATGTAGGACTCTCAGCTCTAGCACCATGTCTGCCTGCACATTGCTATGTCCCATCATGATGATAATGGACTAAACCTCTGAACTGTAAGTGAGCCCCCAATTAAATGTTTTCCTTTATAAGAGCTGCCATGGTCATGGTGCCTCTTCATAGCAATAGAACAGAAACTAAGACAGAAGTTGGTACTAGGGACTGGGTGTCTTAGGGTTTCTATGGCTGTAAAGAGGTAACATGACCACAGCAACTCTTATAAAGGGAAACATTTAAATGTAGGTGGTTGGCTTACAGTTCAGAGGTTTAGTCCACTATCACCATGGTGGAAAGCAAGGCAGCATGCAGGCAGACATGGTACTGGAGCTGAGAGTCCTTACATCTTGATCCAAAGGCAACAGGAAGTGAACTGAGACACTGAGTGTGGCTTGAGCATATGAAACCTCAAAGCCCACCCACACAGTGACACACTTCCTCCAATAAGGCCACACCTACCCCAACAAAGCCACGCCTCCTAATAGTGCCATTCCCTTTGTGGGGCATTTTCTTTCAAACCACCACAGCATCCCTGTGGATTTTGAAAGCTGAACACTAGTTTTCAGAGGCTGCATTAACAACGGTTACAGTGCTGACTAGTCAGCAAGTACCTGCACAGAAGATGGATTCTCTATCTGTGGAGTGTTTAGGAATTTTAAAGAAACAGAAGCAGTAGATTTAAAAGTGAGCAGTTACTTTACTAGACATATGGAAATGTATCTACAATTAGTCTTAATACATATTTGTGACAGTCTTTTTTTTTTTTTTTAACTTGACACCAACTGAGACATCTGGGAAGAGGGTGTCTCAACTGTGAAAATGCCTCCCTAAGACTGGCCTGTAGGCAAGTCTGCCAGGCATTTCCTTGATTAATGACTGATGTGGGAGGGACCAGATCATGGTGGGTGGTGTCACCCTTAGCAGGTGGTTCTGGGTTGTATAAGAAAGCAGGCTAAGCATGCCATGAGGAGAAAACCAGTAAGCAGCACTCTCATGGCTGGGTTCCTGCCTTGACTTCCTCAGTGCTGGACTGTGCCCTGGGAATTGTGGGAGGAAAGAAACCCTTTCCTCCCCAAGCTGCTTTTGGTCACGGTGTTCATCACAGCAACAGACACCCTGACTAAGACAGAGCTCACTACTCACATGGAGATGATTACAAGAAGAGAAATAACACATAACATATTTTGAGATTTTATGTGCCAAGCACCATGGCAGGCCCACTGTGGGCACAATTTCATTTAATCCACACTCCCTCCTCTCGAATGGCTTCTGCTACCCATTTTAGAGATAAGAAAACTAAGTATAGTGTTGGAGGAAGACCTTTTGCTCTGAACTGTTGTCTAAGCAGACTCAAGTTTCCTGTCTCTAGGATTTAGGCTTTTAACTGCTACATTATCTAATATCTTGGCTGACAGAAAAACAGGAAGGCTCCCACAGAAATGAAGCTCCTAAGGCATGCCGTTAAGTTCTGAGGAAGGAATGGAAAGAAGTCACTAAATGGCACAAAAGACCCCTTCCTGTTTTACTTCAGATGACTGAGCCTGTCATCACACCTAAGATGTCTGCCCTCAGGTTATCTAAATTAAATGAAAGATGAGCTTTCTTCAATTAGCTTTTGTGAGGACCAAGGCTGCGAATACAAAATCATATCTACTAAGAATTATGAGCACACTGCTAATTTCTAGTACTGCTAACTGCTTAACGATCACAACCCTGCTGGTTTTATTCAGGCTGTAACACTGACCTACGCTCATGATGACTCTCCAGCTGTGTCTGTACCACGACTAAGATACCCAGCAGTGTATCTGCAGTGTCTGCCGATACCGAAAGGGCCACAGTGGAGCATCTTCACGGCTTCCATGGAAACCCCTCCCTCTACAGATTTCTGTAGTTTCTTTATATTTCAAGAAGGAAAACTGGAAAAACCCAGTCAAACAATGAATACTGCCTTTGCTGGATTCGTTTTGTGCTTTGTTTTTTTTTTCTACCGTTCTTATTTTCCCTGACAAGTTCATACATGTATATAATGTATTTTGATAATATATTTCTCCCTTTATGGATCTGACATATATAAAATGACTTCAAACCCTTAAAAGACAAAATATTATTTAAGTCTGGACTATTAAATATTCAAAGTATTATTGGTCTTTGCTGCTATATAGAAATATACAATCATTTTTAATAATATTGAGTTTATATTCTAAAAGTCTGCCAATAATTATCTATAGATTCTTGTGATAAACTCTGAGAAACTCCAAAAAAGCAAACATCAACAAAATTGATAACAAAGTAAATCTAAAGGATATAGTTATTCAAATATAGAACTTAAAAGTATAGACCTAAGCATGATGAAACAGAAAATATGAACAGCTTGTAGCTATTAAAGAAATTCAATTTCTTATAGAACAAAATTCTGAATCTGGTAGTGAATTCCAGCACATATTAGTATTCCATTTGTGAAGTCAGAATATACACTTATTGATTATAAATAAAACATAACCATTACTGTAGGCTGGCTGGTTGGTCCCAGGTTCTGCATCCAAATGACGGAGAAGTCTAAACAAGTGCACTGTGTCCCCAGGCTCAGGGCAGCTCCTCCAGTCTCAGCTGAGGAGTCTGCAGCACACAGTAGCATGATAACTGTAGTCCCCATTGCTGTCACATGACCACAGAAGTAAGAACATGTCACAATCATTCTTTTTTTTTTTTTTTTTTCCCCCCCGAGACAGGGTTTCTCTGTGTAGCTTTGGTGCCTGTCCTGGATCTCACTCTGTAGACCAGGCTGGCCTCGAACTCACAAAGATCTGCCTGGCTCTGCCTCCCGAGTGCTGGCATTAAAGGCGTGCGCCACCACCGCCCAGCACAAGTATTCTTGCTTTCACCGCATGTTGGAACATGGTCCAGGAACGGAACTGTGTGAGGAGGAGAATTCTGAGGCTTGTGAGAACACTCCAAGAAAAAGACAAGAGTCTAGAGACCGCGGTTTCTTTAAAAACATGGAATTGTTCTTAGAATCTGTTTTTGTGCCCTTCCCAGGTGCAGCAGATAGGAGTGAGTTTACTTCAGATTATTCATTATGGCTTGCTGTTGCTATTCAATTAAATGTTTAAACTATGCTTTATTTGCCTCTATGGAAAAAACGTGTTTTTGCCGTGCACGGCTTGTCCGTGTGACCGCACACAGACTGAACTCATGAGAACTTTACTTGTGTGACCTTTCTTAACCAATCAGGGTATAAACTGTCTCAGGCTCTGGATTAAGTTGGTTATCACATAAGACTTTAGTCTGCCTCATTTATCAGCGCCATTCTCCCAGGTCCCTCCACCTCTACAGCAGTGACACCATGTGACTTTCAGAAACTTCCAAAAGCATGACTCAGACTAAGGGTGAAAACTGCCCGCTGTCCAGATTGCCCTTTCAGGTTCCAAAGTCTGCAAGAGCTGGACTTGACAGTCCTTGGTGTGACATACCATGCCATCAATACTTGGGAAGTCATGACAGATGTACAGTGTAGCTTGCAAAAAGTGATCCATTTTTAACTTCTGCTATGATCTTTTTGAAAAGGGAGAAAGATTTTCAAAGACAAGTAGGTATTTGAGCTTAAAAAATGACCTCATGCACAGATCTGCAGACATTTTCAAGGAAGTCCAGAACTAGATGTGGTGACTCATGAGAGAAATCTGCTCTCTGGAGATTAAGTCTGGGAGCCTCTGATGTCCAACAGAAGAGGTTCAGCAGCCCCTGAAAAAGGTCTTGCTTTTGTTTAAAAAGATTCCTCTGGAAATGCCTCAGGCAATTCAGCTATAAATCCAGGTGCAAGATAGCAGATCTGGGAATATGGGTGATGGGCTGAGTGACAGCCTTAATAACGATGAATATGTCAAACCTTTGTTGAGCTTTGTTAACAAAATGACTCCTGACTCAGGTAATCTAAAGTTTAAGTGAAAGAGGAGTATCACCATTATTTTCTTTAAAAAGTCTTACTTCTGACTTTTTTAGAAGGAATATATACACACTGACGGAAACCTAAGCAGAAGACACAGTCGAACCCCACAGCAGTCCCAGCTATGAGCACCACAGTCACATTCCTGCTGGGTTTCCATACTGGACATTAAACAGTAGTTCCCTCCAGTATGGTATTTTTCATGGCTACAAAGTTCGTTCACTGTATGGAGGTACTATAATTAATTTAATCAACTGTGGGCTTAGGGATATCTCGGTTCCTTTCAACTTTTTAGGTATTAAAAACATTGTCATAAGCATCCCAAGTTTGTAACACTTGGCACTCAAGCTTGACTACCTGTTAGATTTCTGCAATTCCATGCCTCAAGAGCACAAGCATTTAATAAAAATCGTTGCCACATTGTCTCCAAAATGGGCCCAAAAGTCTTTTCTCTAAAACCCACGAAGCTCTGACACCAAAAGGATTGTTAACCAAATAATACAGTACAGAAGAAAGCAAGACGGTTTGGTGTCAAGCCTCTTCTGACAGCAAAATCCAACCTGAGCCACCGCAAGCTACGAATAGCTTTATTAATTGCACATGACCATTTGGTTAGGGGACGCTGCTGAGTTCGCCCTGGGACTACTATTAAGCATACAATCCATGAGCTAATGTTCTCATATGTGTGCTGGACTCTCTCCTTCTGTTGCTAAGCAATGCTGTTCACAAACCATCTCCTCTGCAAATGTCCATTCTGCTGGAAACCTCATCTTTCATTTAGACACTGCTGTTTTAATCTTCAGATGCTTTGACATTTCTTAACTTTGATCTCCCTAGTCAACATATTCAATCTTCACTGTGGTTTTGTGAGCATATGATAATTTTAAATGTTCTATCAATTCTATCACCTGTATTGTTTCTGGGTCAAAAACTGTCAATTTTGACATATTTTCCTGCCTCTTTGCTCACCAGGGAGGGGGAATTCTACCTCATTAGGTGTTGTCTATGTTCTAAATTTTTGTAGACTCTTGAGCTTAGCTCTAAATAGCTGTAAATAGCTCTATCTTTTAGGGCTTCCTTTTAAGCTTTGTTGGTGGGATCAAAACAGCACTTAGCCCTAATCCTCTCCTCTTCCTTCACAGTGAAACCATCTTTGGGGGGCCTTAATGCACCGTGGGTGTTAAGCTTTGCATATGCACTGGAGGAACAGACCTTACTCCTGGCTATCCATCCATCTAGGACACTGTTCCATCTAATGCTCTTAAACTTCAAGTCGTTGTCTGGCCTCTCTTGGAGCTGCTCTTGTTCTGACTCCCACAAACCCTTGCCTCCTCTGAGTTCCTGGGTTCTCTTCTTCTCTGAGACTGGGGCTTTGCCTCAGTTCCTCTTTCCTAACTAATGACTTAGCAAGTTTCTTCAAGTAGGTTTGGGCAATCCTACCTTTTATGTCCTTTGTCACTGTGGTAGTTTGAATGCAATTGGCCCCATAAGCTCATAGGAAATGGCATTATTAGGTGTGGCTTTGTTGGAGTGGGTATGGCCTTGTTAGAGAAAGTGTGTCATTGTGGGGGCAGGTTTTGAGGTTTCCTATGGTTAGGATACCACGCAGTGTCTCAGTCGACTTCCTGTTGCCTGCAAGATGTAGGACTCTCAGCTACATCTCCAGCACCACATCTGCCTACATGCCGCCATGATGCCTCCAGTAGATGAGGGTGACACCAGACAGGACACCAACTTCTGACCTCCCCATACAGGTGCACTCACATCTTACAAACTCAGCCCATACACATGGAAACACACACACACACACACACACACACACACACACACACACACGCACAAAAAGGGTATTTTTAAATGTGTGCCAGTTTAATAAATATTTCTAAGAGCCTGCTAGTTTAGTAAGTTAAAGCAATGGCATACTGCTATTTCAATGTATATTACTTTGAACATTGGCAAGATGAGTATTTTCACATTGTGGGGGAGTAGAATTTTTTAAGTCCTTCCTTTATATTTCCACCAAAAATATAGTTATGCACAACGGCTGAAAATTCTTTTTTTTATTACTGTTATTCTCAGGTGTCTTGGACACAAACCTTTGCTGACTGGCAGGAATGTGAAGCCATTCATTACAACAGATCTGGAAAAGAGGTTTAGTAATAGGTGTGGCTATCTGTGCACAGCCCGGTCTGGGCCATATCACAGTCTTTGTTTAAAAACCATCAGTGTTTCCTGTGACCAAACATGTTCGTCCCTGCTCCCTCCTCACCAGTTTCCACATTTACAGTCCCCCCCACCCCAACACAGCTCACAGTGTTGCTCAGATCGGTCTCACACTCCAGGGACTTTCCTGCCTTAGCTTTCCCAATAGCTGGACCTACTCCTCAGACCCCTTCTGCATCCTGTTCTGTTGTTTGAAATGTTTTTTTTTTTAACATGGCTGCTAACTTTGTACCCTTCCGAGATGAGCTTAAAGGTTCTATCTATAGATAAGTATATTCCCTGCTGCTCAATCCAAGGTTCTCACCTATAACATTCTATTTGCCTCTCACACCAACTGTGTATCTGTGACAATTCAAGACTACAGTGTAATAAGGTTTGAGATCTACTAAATCTTTTTTCTTTGAATTTGTACTTTAAAATTAACATAAAATCAATAGTCACTTTTAAAAAATTTAATAGTGAGTTCACCTCATCTAATGCCAATGGAGGTATTATCTGTTACTTTGAATTTAATAAGTGAATAAATTAAGATGAAACTGAAAACATTTGATATTAATATAAATGAATAAACATATTGAGATACTAGACTAGGATGCTGAGTACTTCAACTGAAATTAGTTTCTCTTGTGCATTTTATCTGTGCATGGAGAGAAACAGAGTGAGACAGCCCAGCCAAAACGACACCGGCTCTGAGATCCCCTGAGTGCCCGTAAACCCCGAGAGTAAGCAAAGAAACTCATTTGGATCATTTCTCTTGGTTATGCAGGATCAAATCCTTATTCTAGGAGAAAGAGGTGTGCTGGGGAATCACTTATGTCCTGGTCATGTCAATTTGTTGGTAGACAACTAGTATGTAAACTTGATTGGCTGTATACATTGGCTGACATGAAGTTGGGTAAGAATAGCAGGAGACAGCACTTGACCAGCCAGGACCACAGGTTTGGGGCTAAGCGTCGCATGAAGCTGAGCTGGAGTCAGAAGCTGGAGAATTTACTATCAGTTATCATCTTTCCCAAAAAGATAAAATCAAAAGCTATTTGACAGGATGGTGTTCCAAGGGCAATGGGATATTTCAAACACATTCAATCATCCTGTGTACAGAGAGAAGCAGGTGAAAGCCGAGTGGCTCCTGCCATGCACTCTGGACAGAGGTAAGCAGGATGGACAGATCTTCAAAGAAAACTAAAGAATCAAAGGAAAACTTGCAGATAGTGAACTTTAATGAAAACCACCACAGTATGGAATTGATAGTTATTACTTGAAGTTTATGATTAGAAATGTGAATGACTCATACAATGTAGAGGACTATCAAGCGGCAATACGTGCGCATCTGCTTTACAGTCAGAGTTACCAGGCAGTTTCCTGGAAGGATGGAGGGGCAGTGTTCCGAAAATCATGAGTTCAAACACTGGCTCTCCCCTCTGAGCTGCATCTAGTTCCTTCAGCTGTAAAATTAGGACTATCTCACCCTCATAAAGTTGGTGTGAAGCTAAACACTTCATGTATCTGATACAGTTCATATCAACTCTTTTCCTTGTGGGCCCTATCTGCCACACAGAATAGACAGCCACAGGGAGAAACGCTGTTGACATGGATGTCTAATTTTTAAAGTATTTACCTTTTTTACAAGCACTGAGGAGGTAAAAGGAAAGGCAGGCAAACTGAGTGTTTTCTTTTCCAGTGCCTGAGGTATGGAGAAGTGGGAAATGTATATACTGTAAATGGTTTCAGAACTTAACATGAGCTTAGATTTTTCTCTTATAGAGAGCAATAAGCTGACTTTAAAATTTATAATGAGGCTTTCCATGAAAACGGGGGGCAGGAAGGAGAAGTCCCATTTTCTCCCTATTTAAACTACAGAGCTTGCTGCCATTGTGACTTTAAGTGTGGGGGTCATGTAGGCAGCCCAGGCGAGGCATTCAGAGGATAAGTCAATCACAACATCCAAGACATCTGTCACAGGTACCTGAGAGAACATGAGCAGGGGTCCCCCAATTGTAAGCTGAGGACAGAACCCAGGGCCTTGCGCTTGCTAGGCAAGCGCTCTACCACTGAGGTAAATGCCCAACCCCGGTAAGCGGTATTTTAAGATGTTCACATTGCTCCTTTTAGTTACATAAAATTTTAAACTGGGATGCTGATGTAAAATAGAGTAGTTGTTATTCACAGTACATACTGTGTGATGCCCTGGAACTCTTGTTTACCATTCATGCTGCAAAACCCCAAACACTAGCCATACTCAGCTCAAGAGCTACATCTGCCTTGGCAACGTTTTGCAAAGAGTGATGAGAAACTGACTTTACACCAGATGGACTGGTGGTAACAAGGGCCTTTACTGTTCTTTTCAGTGGAATCTTTCTGGTCAAACTGTAACTAGCTAGTATTATATTTATATACAGGGTCTCTTTTCCTTACAGATGTATTTTCCTACTCATAGCCAACCAGTAAATGTATTATCTGTTTCAAAAAAATTGTAATGA
>CABHPH010145172.1:33614-58923 GCA_902168325.1 Peromyscus nudipes | reverse complement strand
TGTGTGTGTGTGTGTGTGTGTGTGTGTGTGTATGTGTGTGTATTTAAGAATTTAAAAAATAACCAAAATGCATCATATTGTAACTCTTAGAGATACTGGTGTAGAACACTGCAAAGAAGTCTAACATGCAGTATGCACTGTAAGCAATGGGGAGCTGAAGTTCCCAGAAGACCACTAGGGGTGGACCTGCAGGGCCTTCTATCATTCATATGAGTATTGTTTATCTACCAGATGGTGATTTCATGCCAGAGATCCTTAATTGATATGTGTCATGCTCTTTTTGGAAGGACTCATTTATGTTATTTTTATTTTTAAAGGAATCATAATCATACTACAATACTTTTGTATTAGAAATCCTAACAGGAAGTCACTCATATTGACCCTCTTATAACATGAACACATGACTGGCCTTAAGTACCATATGATTAGCTTAATATTTATTGGTGGCAGAGCATGCAAAAAATAGGGTGCTAGAAAGTATTAAGTTGCTATGGAAATTAATTTACCTACTAGGAAACATATCCATCTGAATTACGAATGAACGAAAACAGGAATTCCTATGAATGCATGTCTTAAAGACATCTCAAGCAAAATTCTAGTAAGACGTTTGAGGGAAATGGGTATGGCAATGAAGCCATAAGAACTTTGTTATGAAACAATAGTTAATATAATAATCTTGTTTTTCCTGATAGCCACTCCACATGTAAAATGAAATTTAGCTTCTCAAAAGTTCCATAGGACCTCAATACCTTGTGGTCTGTTTGTATATGAAGTTCTTCTGGCTTGCCACTTAGGTCAGGTGCTACAGCACAAAGCCATGACAGCATCTGAACAGTTCCAGGAGAGGCACAGACACAATGGAAATGATTGGTGACAGTCCTTCTTCCACTCACAGAGTTGTAAATACTTCTCCCTTTAAAAGGTCCTAAGGTAAATGTCAGAGACACAATGTAGAATCAGTTTATTCATTCATATTAGGTCTGCCAAATGCCCAATTTTGATATCAAAGGGCCTCCAAGTATGCAGAACACTGCTATTTGTTGAAAGGACATGGGTTTATTAAAATAAGCCATGATTTCCAACAGGTGTCACCCAATGTGCAGCACAGAAACTGTCAATTATTTGAAAGAACATTCTGCACTTAGAAGAAAATTAGAGTCGAAAATATAGTGGTAATTTGAAAGTTGTAATCAGAATTGGTGCTGGACATTTTCCATTTGTCTTTACAGACCTGCTCTGCTGCTGCTGGCCCTCAGTATGTGTATCAGAAGGCCAAGTTCTGTGGGCTTAATCCTCTGGCTTCAGGTACAGGAAAGAAACAGCAAAAGGGAGAAGGGAGGTGGGGCCAACTTCATTATTTCCCATGCTCTGTCTCTTAAAGAGACAATGTATGCTGGCTGAATACTCTTGAGGAAAGGTAAGACATCTGTCAAGGAGCTTCCCCATGTTTTTTTCCTAATTACTCTTTCTTACTGCTTCTAGAGGCAGAGAAAGTAATGGTTCCCTTGTTGTGAGCCCCAGCTTTTGAGTCCCTACCACTTCTTGGCATGGAGGCAGGAGCATGAAGCTCACAACTTGAACCACAAGGATGAAGCAGAGAGAAAGAACCATAAACGGTGTGCGTCTCTAAGCTCTTCACATGGCCATACCTCCTAAGCCACCTCAAATGGTGCCACTAACTGGGAACCAAGTAGCCAATGTCTGAGACTATGGTGGATTTACCATTCGAACCACCTCAAAGGGAAAGAAAATAATGATGCTGTCCCTTTTCCCCTAATTATAAACACATGTACATATTTTATATCCCTCAAACTAGGAATAAATTAAGAATTTCCATAGTTACTACAAAACTACATTCTCTAATTGATATTAAGCTGTGTTCTATGACATTCCTCAATAATGACACTGTGGTCTGACTGTGACCCCCCTCCCCAATAAAAAGGTTCACATCTTGGAAGCTTAGTCCCCTGGCTAACTATGTGGAAGGTAATAGAAACTTTCAGAAGTAGGGGCCAGTGAGAAATCTTTAGATCAAATGACTGTGTGCCCAGGATTAACCGTGAATCCCAGTCTCTCTTGGGCTTGCCATCTGCAATACCTCATGTCTGTGCTCCTGCCATGATGTCATGCAGCCAAGAGAGTCCCTGCTGGAGCTTAGCTGGTGCCTGCCTGGGTTTTTGAATAGCTGAAGCTATAAAACAAATAGCAAGGCTAGCCTGTTTCAGGTATTTTATTATAGCAACATAGAGTGAAGTAATTATAACCAACCATCTAACTAGTGCTGTGCATCTGTCATGTTACAAGTACTCTTCCAAAGGCTTTTGTACAGGGGTTTAAAACTCAGGGCAACCTGATATCTCTATGATGGGAGGACTATCATCAGTAATTGACAGATAAGGAGAAAGCTCAAGGGAGCAGAGTCACTTACTCAAGGTCACACAGCTAGGGAGTGATAAAGATAAAAAGAAGGCTGAGAGTGGTCCCTTTCCCTAACCTTTTACAGAATTAACCAAGAAGAAAGCATCAAACCCGACCGTGCGTGGTGAGGACTATCCAGATGAACTTGCTTTAGTGAGAAACAACAAACTGTGCCTCGATTTTAGCTATCACAGAGAAAATGAGTTTAGCACTTATAAAAAAGCCTTCATGTGTTGGAATTCTTATCATTATGAATGTAAAAATGATTCGCTTTTCTGACAGGGATGATTTAGCAGCATTTTGTTTTAAAGGTTAAGGGAAACATAGAAACTAAAAACCGAAAGGATCTGAAAGAGGTCACAGCCAGTGTGTCAGAGCTCCACTTGCATCTCTATTTTTCTAAGTTACAGATAAAGTTATATTTCATATTATCTTACTGGGCTGCTTAAGAGTTATACATCACATGGTCCTTTGAAAATTGTCTACACTATAACTGAAAATGAGGAAAGATAAAAAGTTATGGGAATCAAGCAACTTCTAATGTTCAAGTCCTTGGTTTCCTGACTCCAGCAGATGGCAGCCTAACAAAATAATTTGTGTGTCCTACATTAACATGTCACAGCCTTCTTCTGTCAGGCCTAAGCATTGGGAGCTCTAGTATCTGAACATACAAGGTAAAAAGACAAACGAACAAACAAAAAAGCAAGGGACCAGACTGCCTCTTCTCTAATCAGATAACTTTTATTTTGGGAGAAAACACTGCAAATTTTTTTTCTTCACTGTTCTTCCTTCTTTAAATACCCAACCAGCTCTAATCAGCACAATGAAACTAAGTCTCCATGAGAAAAAAAAAAAAAGCTATAAAACATGACTACATTGAAAGGCATAAAAGGGATCAATTCATATATTTTAATGTCAAAGGAAAGGACTTTAGAGAAACAGTACTGCTCTAAATTAAATGCCTCATTGCCAGAGGTGTTACATCCTTGGAATATTTTTAACAATTGAAATTGAAAACTTCAGTGTTAAGTTTGTGTAGGAGCTGCTTACCATAATGCATTTGAATTGTTCCAATTAGGTAATTGATATTTGAATGCTCTATTCCCCTTTACTATCATGAGTTAACGGTTATTTTTAAGGTAAATACAGGACATTATGTCAAGATCATGAATAAACAGAACCTCACTGATGAGTATATTACCAGCAGGGAAGAAGCTGGGGCTTCCACTTTTTCTTATTTATTGTTTCCTTTGTCTCCTTTTCTTAATACCAGTCATTTGACTTAAGAAATCAAACAGATTTGCAATTCGCCTAAGATTTACTTACCTCTGGAAGAGTAGACTAATGCTAGGTTGTTTTTTCAAACTATGTTTTCTCATCTTCTTCAATCTCTGAAGAAACGGTCCTTATGTTTTATAAAGATGTCATTTTAAAGTTAGCATTTAAAGAAATCATAATAAACAAATCAACCTTTGGTGTAAGAACTTCTTAGGTTCCATGGCTTTTTTCTTCTCTGAGCTGGAAACTCCAGGCATGAGGAGGCAGCAAGAGGCTGACTTTCAAGGCACCCAAGCCCAAACAGCAGCTAGGCATCTAGAGGGAGGCATCAAGGCTAGCTGCTTCCAGTGCAGGAGAAAGAGGGTGTGACCAAGTTGTGAAGAGTAGTAGATACACAAAGGAAATGCAGAGTCCTTTTTTTTTCTTTTTTCTTTTTTCTCCTTTGACTCCTAGGTTGATCTCTCTAGGATTAATTCTTCTAGACTTCACACTGCAATTATATAGAAACCTTCATTTGTGTTAAGACCTTGACTGAGAATATAGAAAGACCAAGCAGTCCAATTAGTTGTTTTAGAAATACAAGGGGTGGGGTGGGGCAGAAATTAGAATGGTTTTCTGAGGAGACTCAATGATGTTAGAGGCAAAGCCCTTTCTGAAGAAGGAAGTAACTGGCTTCCTTGAAATCTCTGGGAAACCAGCAGTCAGTGCTTGGAGTATGAAATACACAGACAGGTAGTTCAGCTCAGTGGATTAATGCACAACTCTAAGAAGACTATAGATTTTCAAATAATAATGGCAAACATTACAACTTAAAGAGTATTGGGAGCATTCTACATTAATTATAACTGCTATTCTCTTGTTACTACTGTGTATATGTGTAAAAGAAAGAATTTGCAATATAAGCAGCTTCATCTCAGAATCATTTGGGTAAACTCGACATCTCTGCCTCCTCTCTAATAAGTTCCTGGGAACTTAACTACTAAACTTTATCTGGGAGAAATCCATACTTTTTTCTCTCAGCGGTGCCTAGGAAAAGATGGCTTTTATAGCGTATATGAAGTCAAAGTAAAAAAGAGATAGCACTTTTTTTCATTTTAAATTTATTTAATGAATTATTTATCTATCATCTATCTTTCATCTATCTATCTATCTATCTATCTATCATCTATCTATTTATTTTTTAATTATGCTGTGTGACAGAGTTCATGTATGCATGAGCATGAGTTCCCATGTGCATATGTGTGAGAGTGCTTATTTTCACAACATGTTTGTAGAGGTCAGAGAACAACTTGTAGGAGTTGGTTTTCTTCTTCCAATATATGAGCTCCAGGGATGGAACTCAGATTTTCAAGTTTGAGGCAGGTGTCTTTACCCACTGTGCCGCCATCTGATCTGCAGGGTACCTTTTCTGTTAGCTGTTGAGAAACACTGGATCTCTCTGGGTTGATGACAATATTCAAAACAGCTCCCTCTTTTCACCTCTTGGAAACATGGTTCAACTGGTTTTAAAATTTATTTATTTATTTTTATTAATTTTTTTATTTATTTTACATACCAACCACAGTTTCCCCTCCCTTGTCTCCTTCTATTCCCTCCCCTCACCTCCCTTCTACACCCCCCCCATCAACTCCTCCTCCATTTCTGGTGGAAGAGTAGGAAAAGGGATTATATGAACAATGGGGGTCAAGATCATGATGGGGAAACCCACAGAGACAGCTGACCCAAGCTCATGAGAGCTCATAGGCTCTAGACCGACACCTAGAGAGCCTGAATAAGACCCACCTAGTTCCCTCTGCATGTGAGTGACAGTTGTGTAGCTTGATCTGTTTTGTAGGGCCTCTAGCAGTGGACTAGGACCTGTCCTTGGTACATAAGTTGGCTTTTTGGAACCTATTCTCTATGGTGGGATGCCTCACCCAGCCTTGATTCAGCCTCCCCCACCCCAGCTCCTTCTAGCCCTCAGTGTTTCTCAGGAGGACATTTTTCTCCTCTGTAGAGGGAGCCCAAGGCAAGAAGAGATCAAGGTGAGAAGCACAGGAAGAAATACAATACCAAGTAAAGATCATCAAGGCCATAGTTTCTTCAATTCAGGAAGGCCTTTCTGTAACCACTCTAAGGGAGTGATGAAACAAGGTGTGTTCAAGCCACTGACCAGAAACTCTGGGTTTCTCTCCCAATCACAGGAGCCCCTTTCCTGAAGTAATGAGAGGTATTCTATCAGTTCATCATCTCCCCAGTCTCCTGACAGGGGCTGTAATCTAAAGTGAGACTCTTGTCCAGGACTCATTGGCCAAATTCCAAGTTGGTCCTTCTTTTGTTTTCTTCCCTCAAGTGTCCCAAAGGGCTGCCTCTGCCAGTTCACTCCTCTATCAAGATGCTGTTTCAGACCCATTTCCCCCACCTTTCCTTCCTTCCTGGCATTCCGTGATGGAAATAGTTCCTGGGCCTTCTCTTAGCTACTATCTTTTCACACTCTCTTTCCATCAGCCCAATTTGTTTTCCCACTTTATACTAAAGAACTCTGAGAAGGGAAGCTAATAAAACCCATTAAAGCAGAACTTGAGTAACTAAGTCATTAGCTTCTCTGAAGTTTTTTCTCCTTCAGTGTATTATCACCACGGAAGGCTAGGCTGATGTTTAGCAAAGAGCACCTGTCAAAACAAAAGAAGAGTTTCACACCTCACAATTTTAAGCCCCAGGTAAGAAACTCAGCCTGGTGGATCAGCAAAGAGGAAGACAAGAAACCTGAAACTCCCAGACTTGGAGTAGAGTTAAATGAGTTTCCTCTGGGTACCAATGGGCTTTTGTTTAACACGATTAAATCCTCTTTGTTTTATTACAGACATCAATGCAAAAACAAACAGTGTGATCAAGATAAAGGTCCTGAGCAGCATTCTGTTTCTGTTTCTGTTTCTCTTTTTTTCTCAGAGAGCTATCACCACCTCTCAGTAGACAGGCTTAAAGGAACTAAACCGGCCCACAGAAAATTGATGAGCCAAGGAGAGCAGGTGAACAGAAAAGCTTTGGGCAGCAGGGTAGGGGGATCGAAAAAGTGTGAAGCACTTATGTCCATGACCAGATCAAGTGATAAGAGGGCTGGTTTCCTTTGCTCTCTAATTAATTGTCTTCTTTTCACAACAGTCTTAGCTTTCATGAAGCCCATGAGGATGCCAAGACATAGTCATAGGGAAATACAACAACCAAAGAGCCCTTGTTGGGGCTGCAGCTGGAGACAGGTTGTGTAACACAGACGGGAAACCTTGAGTGGGGATATGGGGGATGTTCCAGAGAAATCACCAAAATGATGACTATTGACTATTTAAGAGGCAGTAGTTGTCTGAATTCTATTAGGGCGATAGCAAAACCAAAAACAAATGTGCATTTTCAAAGCAATCCTTTCTGTATTGAATTAGTTACACCACTAAGTCCTTTTGAAAAAACAAAACATGGACATTGTCAGAGTAATAACTACACTGAACTGACAGAAGCTGGGGTCATCTGTATTCACATTTTAATTACCTCTTTTCTAGTCAGGAGCATCATTAGAAGTTTATTATTACCAGCCTCTATCTTGTGATCTTAATTGGCTTCCTTCACAGAAGACACCAAGAAGCCAAAGCAGAAGCCCTGGCAGCCTCCCAAAGATGGTGGCCAGATGAGTGGCACCTTACACTGGTCCTGTCTGAAGCCGAGTATCAGCCTGGGTATGTTACACTTAAGGTGGGCACTTCTAACACTTGAATGTGGAGATGGCGTTGCTTCAGTGGTTTCAAAATCTTGAGAGGCAGGGACTTTTCACTCCTTTTCATCATGGTTTTGGAAAGGGGTATGACAAGTTACCTATTACTCCTTGTGGCTCTTTTTGATTCTTGTGGATTCTGGGGGAAAAAAGGTTATTCACCAAATTTGTACTCATTGACATTCTCAAATCTCCAGCATCACCTGTGGTTGATACTTTGATACTTGCTACTCAAAAATACGAGTGGTAAGGATCCTTTAAATTAATAGATTATATTAACTGCATTGAGCCTGAATAAAAAAACAGTAACTTAATTTCCAAAATGTTTGTTGTTATGTTGGAAATAATGACAAATTTTGAGACAAGAGAAAATGGGAAAGATTAAGGAAACAAACCTTATCCATGGGAAAGAAAACAGCCTCTGTGAACAGAGTCACTATCTTTCTTTTTTCAAAAGAAAAATATGTAAGTTTTAAATTTCAAACACCGGGGTTCACTTCCTAGAAGATCAGGCTAATGATACGTCTGTACTCAGTTTTTTTATATCCTGACTTCTGGGACTATCTCTAGGCATTGATAGAAAAAAGTTAAGTCACAAATAATCTAGAACTGGGTGGTCATCAAAATTCAAAGAGAGAAAAATGATTTCAAATGGTGACACATATAAATAGAGTAGTTAAGGATTGTTATGATTGGGCTTCTTATTTTCATTTTATGTTTAGAATTATTATATTATCTGCATTTTAATACATTCTTGACTTATTCCTTTAAATACATTTTTGCCATCCATCATGATCTGTCAACCTAAAGGAGGGCACCTCCAAACATTATAGAAAGAACAATGTAAACAACTAGATGCTTAGGAGTAAAATTTTTTTGTCCAATTAATTGAACTGATATAGACATTGAAGTCATAGGACGGAACTGATAAACTGGTTTGTTTTCTTTCAAGAGTTTTATCGGGAACAGTAATATGCATGCCCTCTTCCTGACATACTTTACAGATACACTGAAAAACAGGCCACCACTCCAAGGCTTTATATTTTACTTTTGTTGTGTTACAAGTTTAACTTGCCATGAAAATAAACAACACAAGTGATAAACCCACTTCAGCTATGGAATTCCTGGAACGTGAGGTCAGATCACTTGCCATGATCGTGTAGCTTTAAGTATAATATCTAAGCTACATAGATAGTTTCAAATTTTAAAATGTTTCACCTCCAACACGACAACTGATAATATCTCTTCTACAAAACAGCCGAATTCTCAGTGAGAGGAAGCTTAAAGACGAAAAGAAGTAAAAAAACAAATTCAAGCCACTGCAGTTATTATGAGACACCTAAATGCAATCTAAGCTATCTACAGTGGTGCAAGGACCACACAAAACAGTCTTCTCTTCCTTGTACTACCAGTGGCAGCCTCTTGGAGGTCCCACTTCTGTTGCTGGACGAGGCATCATTAGCCTCTAGAAGGCGAATGGTTCTCTTCTCATCTTCATTTTTTTCTTACCTGGTGGATTTTCTCAATAAGACAGACAGGAAAATTTGCCTTATATCTTAAGTGTTTCACTGTATTGAAACAAGATGGTGGAAATACAGCTGTTTTCCGACACAATGGGAACAAAAATGCAACGCAATATTATTTTAAGGAAGAGTCATCAAAATCAGGATGCCAATCACTCTTAGAAGCAGAGTAAAAATTATTTGTACTTCAATATTTATATTTATTACAAGAAAAAAAAGTTTTTTGTGGAAAGAAGGTGCAGAAAAAGGGCACAGTATTAGCTAAATATTGTACCTTAGAACATCAGTCATTTCCCTCTGAATAGTACAGAAAGGGTCTAATTTATAAGTTTTTCCATCTCCCTGTTATGCTGGCTTGTAAGTTCTGACACTGCTACTGGTATGTTAATGAGAAGCTAGCGTTCCATTAAGAGAAAACCATATGCTCTGCTGCCTACTGTGAAAGAGAAAGCATGTAATGTGGCTGTTGCCTTAGCAACACATTAATTCACTTTGTCAGTGTTGGCACAGATCATTTCATTTATAAGAAAACAAGTATAATAGTTTACCACATCTATAATATTTACAGTGTTTCTGTTACAAAACAGTGACAAAATGAGTTTAAAAAATAGAGTTGGTATAATATCATTAAAATATGGAATTTGTGGTAAAATTTTCCCTGTAAAAATGGAAAAAAAATGAAGATTGGTGTAAAATTTCTTTTCACAATCCTACTTAAAACATTTTAACACCAAACTGTTTGCTTTTTAGCATATTTGTATTATACTAATAATGTGCGTCTGCTGCAAAAAAAAATTAGCCCATGAAAAACACAAGTGCATTAACAGTTTCTAATGAATGTTAAACAAAATATTTCATACAACAGTTTTGTTAAATTACAACCATTATAAACCTAATCGTGTGCTAGTGTGTTACTCATAACAAGGCTAAACATTTATCCAGCTTTATCTGTTCTCCCAGATGTTTATTAGTATTCTAGCGCTCCTAAAATATTTAAATTAAACCACCCCATTTTCTCACGTGAATGCGTTTTGGGTTTTATTCATGAAAGATTTAGTCACATGTATATCTAAATAAATATAGTACACTGTATATCCTTTATGCAAGAGTGATACTTAATGTGAATTGAGATAATCTGAAGGCATGATAAAGGAGAGATAAGTCCTGTTTATTAAAGCCTGCACCTGCAGCCGAGTATCAGCTCTACCCGTCCTCAGGGTATTCCACACCTGTAAACACACATTCTCAACAGCAAACACTTTGCATCTGTGATGTTCACCTACCTTTTTTTTAACCAATAAAAGGGAACTGTGTAGAAGATAGCGAGCAACTATCATTTGCTAGTTTATGTAGTGATTCAAGTTTTATGTCATTTGAAAAGGAGCATTTAAGCATTTACATGAGTTATACAAATGGGTGTAAACCACTATAGGGCTGGCCATCTAAGTAATGAATGGCCAATTATACTTTCGACATTATGAAACACCTTCCCAAAATATCAGTGTTCAATGGGTTCATGCAAAGCTTTGTGAACCAAGTGTGGGTGTTGTTTCTACTCCCTATTATTCCGGCAATGATTTAAGGTTGGATGGGATTCTTTCTAATTAGAACCCAAGACCCAAGAGTACTTTAAAGAGTCCCCTTTAGAGACCTGCAATGCGTTCACTCCAAGAAACTCTTAAGAAAATAAAATTTATGATTAGCTTTGATGAAAATGACGTTAGTTTTAACTTCATATTATCTCTGCTTTGATAGGAATAAAATACTTTGAATGGCTACATCACCAGAAGAGAAAATAAAACCAAACATCAATGTGATTTTATGTGATGGGGAATTAAATGTCTCTGAAATGTAATCATATCACATTGACTCACCCAATAAAAGTAACTTAATGAAGTATTTTATCTAATTCATATGTTTTGCTTATTAGTTTGTGGTACTTGAAAAAATAAAGCTATAAACTTTTTAAGATCCTTCTTTCAACTCAAGCTAGTTCTATCAATGGGACTAGTTTGTCAGCAGTTAAATGATGCCACATTTATGATTTAAGTACACTAAATTATAGGTAGCTTTGTAATGAAATTCATTGATTAGACTTACTACAAGTAATGTGATACACATTACTGTAATAAGTAAAAAATTATCTTGGGATATATAAAATCTTGTGTTTTGAACAGTTTTATTATTTTCTTTCCCTTTCCAAAAGCAAATAAAACGTGCAAAATTCTAAGACTTTTTCGCTATCAAAAATCACTATGGAAAATAAGGTTGTAAAAGGGGCAAAATATATATGTGGTCACATGCATATATATATATACACACATTAATTTATACTTATTATTACCATTGTTATTCTTTGATACATAAACAAAATATTTTTGTATTTAATCATTCTCTTATTTTCTCATGATGATTTCCCAAGTCTACATTTAACATTTAACGCAAACTATTATACTTTCATGGTTTGATAAAAAGGAATATATATTTAGAAAAAAATATTTATAGCTATTCTGTCCTCAACCAAGCTAATTATCACTCCTTTCATTGTAGCATCAATTGATATTATTTTCATACAAAAAATATGAAGACTACAGCAGGAAGGTCTTATCTGCCCAGTTATATTCAAGGCTATCCACATGCCTTTCCATCCACCTACACCCACACAACAATTTTTATCTGTAACTTCTTCCCACAGGCTAACATGTTTTTGTCTAAGCACATTAACTCTGGTAATATTAAATCACTTTGCTGCTTCACAACTATTTACTCACAATATTATAAAACAAACTAATCATTGAAATATATAATATATTACATATAATATATTATATAATATCACACACACACACACACACACACACACACACGTGGCTCAGAGAAATGGCTGACCAAATAGTTAAGAGCACTTACTGCTCTTGCAGGGGATTAGTGTGCAGTTCCCAGCTCCTACATGAAATCTCACAACTGCTGCTGTAACTATGATCTCTGATGTCCTCTTTTTGGCATCTGTGTATACCAGGCATTCATGCCATGCACATACATACATGTAGGCAAAATGTGCATACACAGAAAATAAATCACTTTATTATTGTAATATATATGAAAATAAAATGAATCCAAGTGAAGTTAAAGTATCCATTGTTAGTATATCTTAAGAATTGTAAAGGAAAACTAAGGAATTATATAAAATAGATCGAACTGTAACTCTTAAAAATAGTGCACGACGCATAATAATGCTTGATCAGGTAGTTGCTGGATTAAATAGACATGACATTCATATCCAAAATTTGCATTCATTCTTCTCTTTTAAGACACACTTAGTAAATGAATGGTATAAATAATCTCACAATGGGAGAATTTTGCACAATGAATGCTGATGGGAGTATTGGAAATGTAAAAGTAGAAAGTCCGTCCAAGCTTTGGAATTAAAATGCTTATGTAGTCTTATTTCAGTTCACTGGTAGATTTGCTGAATGGTGGAGAAGTGGAGAAAGAATGAAATGACTTCTCAAGTCCTTCGGGATTTTGAGATCTGAAAAGTTTAACATGCTTCTACTAAGAGAAGGCCTGACTCACTTCCATACTTCAGCCTCCTCATGACTTTTTTTTTTTTGCTTCTGTAGAAGGACATGTGATTTCCCATATTGTCAATGAGAAATTCACAACATGGGTAGTGATCCTATAATTATAATGTGAAAAATTATATATTACATATAATATAATATTATATATTACATATTTTATTTTCTTATCTGCACTATGTATCCTTCAACATCTTTTAAGAACTCTTTCCCCTCATATCTTCCATTTTCTTGCCTTCATCAGGTCACTTGATTCTGTACTTGCTATTCTAATAATTCTATAATTATTCATTAGTTTATTTATATGTAATACAGAGATTATGGTCTTGTAAGGCATGAAGTCCTGGGATCTTGTCTCAAGCCTAACTCATATAAAAGAACATGTCACATGACTTTTATAGATATAACCAACATGCAAATGTCCTTTATTTAAAAATATTGACCAACAGGAAAATCGTGTCACATATTTCTTTAAGTTAACTTCAAAAGGATGTGTGGGAGACAGAAATTTCCCCCAAGTTCATGTGTCAATTGTTTAAATAGCCACCATGAAATCTGTACTCTTACTTCCTTTCAACTTTTGGACAACTGGGCCAGCAACCTAGCAACAGGGTGGTGCAACACAGAGGCATTCGTTGTATCTGCAGAATGGACATCTTGATGGAGGGATCTATGCTTTAGACAGTTGAGTTTACCTTCTTGTTTGCTTGTTTAGTTTGCTTTTTACCACCTAGATTCAGATAAAGAAACATGTATGTCAAAACACTCTTACAGTACAAAATATGCAGCAAAGAAGAGCAAATACTATTTAGTTACAGTTCTTCTCTAGAAAGAGAATGACTTGGTATGAAAACAAAATGAGTTTTAAAATCAATAACTCCATCTCCAGATGGGTGTGGCCAGGCATGCCTGTAATGTCAGAGCTCAGAAAGCTGAAGGAAGTAACTACACCAGGACAGTCGGCCAGCATGACTACAAAATCTCTTAAAACCAAAGCAAGCTAAACAACTGTATTGCTTATCCAGAGGGCCTAGTCCAGTACCTTGGAGGCTCCTCAGCTATTGGTCCACAGTTCATGTGTTTCCACTAGTTTGGCTAGTTGTCTCTGCACTTTTTCCAATCATGGTCTCGATATCTCTTGTTCATAGAATCCCTCCTCTCTCTCATCAATTGGACCGGGACCGTCCTTGATGTATGAGCTGGCTTCTTGGAGCCCAGTGCCTATGGTGAGATACTTTTTGCAGCCTTGGTGCAGGGAGGAGGGGCTTGGACCTGCCTCAACTGAATGTACCAGGCTCTGCTGACTCCCCATGGGAGACCTTGCTTTGGAGGAGGTGGGAATGGGGGGTAGTTTGGGGAGGAAGGCTGGGAAGCGGGAGGAGGGAGGACAGGGGAATCTGTGGTTGGTATGTAAAATGAATAGAAAATCTCTTAATTAAAAAAGAAAGAAAGAAAGAAAAAGTGAACCAAAACAAACAGCAAACAAGCAAAAAACCCAACCCAATCCTAACAAAACAAAACTAAACAAATGAGGAGTCTGTAAAATATTGAAACTCAAGTTATCTGACTAATGCAGGATAGCATTTATTAAAATAGACTTTCTCTGTTTGAAAATGGATATCCAACTTTTCTGTCTAATTTTCTCATAGTCCAGGAATGTGAAGATTCTGACTTCTTTGTTGTGTGTTTTTTGTAGGATGGAGGTCAAATCTATTCCATTAAATGTTTGATTACCAGAATTCATTGGTAGGTAAATGTACCCTTCCCTACAAGAGGCAGCATTACCACTTGTGCTAATACATTTTATAAAAGTTATACAAATAATTAGGTTCGAATATAAATTATCCTCTTCTTTATGTTGGAAATAAAAATGATTTTGATCGTAATTTCTTCATGGAATTGTGTACTTATTGTTAAAATTTAAATAGTATCCAACTGATGTTATAAGTTGTTTCAGTAAGTACAAAATGGCATAATATCACATGAAAATGGTGAAGTAGTATCTACTCATATGCTGTAATTCTAATAAATTATTTTTTGGATTTAAGATTTATTTAATGTATAACCACAGATTTAACATATATATATATACATTTCTATAACTAAAACATACAAGTTTTGGTTTGATCAATTTTCCACAGTTCACTTATAAACTATCAAGATTAAGGAAGTTTTGACTTAATGGGGCGCCTGGCTTATTGAGTTTTACATGTAATTTAAAATATTACATATAGCTCCAAATTAATTTTTCTGTTTAAATTCTTAATTACATACAGTGATTAATATTTTGTTATTTTATAATATGTACTTATTTATTTATCATCATAATTTTTCACACTAAGCATAAATGGTTGTAATAACTATAAACTGAAAGTTATACATCTTATTTTCCTTTTACCTTTGATGTTTTTCCTGTTAAACCAATCGTAAATTATTGAACTGAATATAGTACAACAGATTATGATGGCCAATCATTAATACAGGAGGCCTCTTGACTCATTAGATTGTATATTTACTGAAGCTATCCCAGTTTAACATTAAAATAGGTGAAGTGCATATATCATTACAAATACTTTAGAATTGTAGGCTTTATTAGGAATGCTAATTTAAAAATATATATGTGCAGCTTAGTTTGGTAGGTGCAAGGTCTCTTAAGGAAGTTCCAGTCTACAAATTTTAAGATAAAACGTGGATACTTCTGAAACATTTAATACATTTAACACCATAGCCAGAAAGAATAATATACTGAAAAATAAGTAAGACATTGAGCTAGATGAAGAGAAGGAAGAGAGAAGAGTCACTTCTAAAAAGCAGAGAAGTGAAAGGGGTTTTCATGAATGATTGAACAACACTGGAAATAAAGGAGAAAGTTAGAAACTCTCTTTCCTTGTGCATGCACACATGTTGAGAGAGAGAGAGAGAGAGAGAGAGAGAGAGAGAGAGAGAGAGAGAGAGAGAGAGAATGTGCACACATGAGAAAGAAATTTATTAAAAAACAGTTATGATTCTGTCTAAGGCCAAAAAATAAGAGGTGGCCACTATGGTCTAAGATCCCTCAATGGCAACTGAGCTGGAGTGTGATGTGTGCCACAAAGAAAGACCAACAGGTGGCACCGTTGGATTGAGACAGCTATGTTGTCCGGCAAGCAATAGGGTCAATTTGGAATTGGGAAGAAGGGACAATACGAAAATATGGTGCAGAAACAAGATTGTCTTAAAGAAAAATTAAACACAGACTTATTTCTCCACCAGCGGGGGAAAAAAGTAATTAAATCACTCAAAATTACCTTTGTGAGTCATAGTACTGACACAGGCTCTGGAATTACATTGGTGGGCAAACAGTCCCAGTCTCATGGAACTTTCTGTCTGATGGAACCAACAGTTAACCACAGTGGTGAGCAGTCACAGAGTCATAGAGCTAACAACCTGATGGAACCAACAGCTAACCACAGTGGTGAGCAGTCACAGTGTCATAGAGCTAACAACCTGATGGAACCAACAGCTAACCACAGTGGTGAGGAAACAGTCACAGTCTCATGTCTGAAAAGCCTGAAGGGTCTAGTATTTAAACCACCATCAAATAAACATTTCAGAACAAACTCTGGTTAACTTGTTTGTAGGAAAGAAACCAGAAGTATTTAGTTTTGACAAGAGCAGATGAGTGATAGAAGGTATAGAACAGTAGTTCTCAATGTGACCCACGACTCCTCTGGGGTCAAGCAACCCTTTCACAGAGGTCACCTCAGACCTTTGGAAAACACAGATATTTACATTATGATTCATAACAGTAGCAAAATTAGAGTTATGGTTATTAATTTTATGGTTGAGGGTCGCCACAACCCGAGGAACTGTATTAAATGCTCTGTATTAAAGGGTCTTAAATTCAGGAAGATTGAGAAACACTGGTATAGAAGATAATAACCACACTGGTAAGATCTTAAATAGAAAGGAATTTACAGTGCTTGAGGGAATAGACAATGACCCTTGTGGTCATTAATCAATGCTATGGACAGAGAAAATTGAGTAAATATGCATAGAAGGCTGAATAGGAGGTGTAGGTAGTTAGAACTCCACACTAGTAGTCATTTCATTGTGTTTGTGTGGCTAAAAGACAGTGAGTGGTTTGGAGAAAGGACTCAGTAGTGGGGAATATAGCAGATCCAGATGCTACAGATGAGGACACTGTGGTATTGCTAATGGTGAGTAGAACTATTCTAGATTTGGGGAGTAAATTCATCAGAGTGGAAACACAAAAAGTATGCAAACCAGAGAAAGAAGAGTGTTAGGGAAAACTTGTGATGGGGGAATCTTTTTTTTAAATTAAATACAATATTTTAATGAATTTTTTGTGAATTTCATATATGTACATTATATATTTTGATCTTATTTACCCCAACTCCTCCCAATCTACTTCCTAGTTCCCCCCTTTTTTTAAAAAAAGAACTGTTTCAGTTAATGTGCTGTCTATATACTAATGGATATGGAGCCATATGCTGTAGTGTAGCCTTAAGAGAAAATTTACTCTCCTTCCCCCAGAACCAATAGCACCCCAGCTAAGATGGGTACTCAGGATCCCCTTCTTGGGGAATCTTTTCCAACCTCATAATTCATAATCATTTTTATGCCAAATTTCAGTTTAAAATCCCTATGTAGTTTTAAAATGAAAAGACATTATTACTTGCAAATACTTCTTAGATAAAGTAATTTATTCAGCTGGTTATGTCCATTTCCAGAAGAATAGGGTGTCCAGATTCTGTTGTTCTTAAGGTTTCCCTCCAGGCAGGTAAGAATGGCCAGTATCCTATCTTCTATGTCAGGGAGCTTCCTGCAATCACAGTGTCTCTGGTTCCAGTACAGATCACTAATTTGTATTCTGTACACTCTACATCCCACTTGCTAATGATCAGACTTTGTAAAACTTAAGACTATATTAGTCTCAGAAAATAATTGTGAATCTCTGTTATTTACTGTCATGTTTAATTATGAAGAATATTTAATTCAAAAATTAGCTTAATTATAGAAGTATAAATAGAATTTACAGTATTGAATTTACTTATTGCCTATGAAATTTAAGCACATCTGTGTAATATTATTTTTGATTTTGAAGGAAGTAAAACAGCTATGAATTTATATGAATATGAATTGATACATGGACATCTTTCCACAATGCATATTGTTTTTTAAAGTTCACATCAGAGATTTGAACTTTTGCTACTGATAAACAAACAAACAAAAAACCCAAACAACAACAATGATACCATTATTATCAGTTTCTGATAAGAAAAAGGGATGTATGCGACTTTTGCCTGCATGTATGCCTGGTACCTACTGAGGTCAGAAGAGGATGTCAAATACCCTAGAACTGTATTACAGATGATAGTGAGCCATCATGTGGGTGTAATAAACAAAAGCAAGCTCCTCTGCCAGAGCAATAAGTGCCTTTAACTGTTGACCATTTTCCAGACCTGATATGTAAATTTTGTGAATATTGTGGGGGGTGAGTCCTAGATGATAACGTTTACCTAAAATTCACAAGATTCTGGGTTTGATTATCAGGGCCACAAAACCTAGATGTATTCTAATTGTAACACTTGGAAACTAGAGGCCTAGAGATCAAGACTTTGGCTACATGGTGATTTTAAATCCAGCCTGAAATATGTGAGACCCTGTCTTAAGAAAAATCAAAGTTAAAAAAAAAAAGACCTTGTTCATCTTAAAGCTGTGAGATTATTATTCAGGAAAAAGAAATTGATAAGCAATTCTTTAAAACTATTAGCTGGGATAGATAGATAGCTTGCTTGGATTAGAGAGATAGCTTGCTTGGCAGTTAAAAGCACTTGCTGCTTTTTCAGAGAACCCAGGTTTGATTCCCAGCATCCACATTAGGCAGCTCACAACCACCTGTACCTCCAGCTTCAGGGGATTCAATGGTTTATTTTGTCCTGTGCTGAAACTTGAAGATTCGTGTTGAACATACATACACCTAGGCAGTCATATATGCATTAACACATGTGCACGCACACACGCACGCACGCGCGAGCGCACACACTTCTCTCTCTCTCTCTCTCTCTCTCTGTCTCTCTCTCTCTTTCATTCTCCCATTTTTTTTTAACTCTTAAAAAAAGTTAACATTTAAAACGCAGGCAGATTAATCCAAACACAGGCATTAGTTACTTTCCTCATTGGCTAATTCCAGTATTCTATATTTACCATTTTATGAAGAAATCTTATCATTCGTGCCTTCATGGAGTATCCTTCCTGACTAAATCTTGGAAAGAAAATAATTTTCAAATTTCTTTCTATGTTTTGAAACCAAAGTAATACATTTTAAGCTTAAAATAAAAAAAGTTTAGTACTAAAATTTAAGAAGTGGATGTCAAGTGGTCATTGATATCTACTGACTTTTGAATGCACATGTGTTTAAATCCTTTGAGAAAGCCATGTGCTGGCTTCTGGGCCCCACAAAAAATTCACTCACTTAATTTTGGGCAAGTCATTTAAACTGCTTTATTTTAAAAAGCACATTAGAACAGTTGCTTCTGTGGACTCCAAAATTACCACAAACATTAAACAACTGATTTAAATCATCCAAACCAGGAAAGAATGACTACTTCAAACTCCCTGTATTTGTTGTCTTTAATTTTCATTTTGGGAAATATGGCTCCCTAGCCGAGGAAGTGCTCAAGAAAAGGCTGCAAAGAACATCCTTTCACATCTTCAGCATACAGTCTCTTCACCTTCATCAAACATAGAGCAAGATTAGTGGAAGAGAGGAACTCCTGGGGTTTTCTGGGACTGTTCTGCACAAGAAAGGATGATGTCACAAGTTTTCATGCTGAAGTTTTGAGGCAATACATACCTTATTAAAAATGAGGCAAGTTAAACTTACCAGATAAGATACAAGTTGACCTTTTCCCTTACTGAAATTGGTATAGTATGGATTTATAAGATTGTTCCTCAAAAAAAAATGAGATCATAATAAACAGAGAAAAAGAAGCTGCATTCTTGGATATTGTCACAAGAGGGCATTTATGGATTAACTCATTGCATCTTTTTTTTTCTGTATTTGAGAACATTAGAAAACATTTCTAAATTGTACAGACAATCTAAGAATAATTAAGAAAAATTGTAAGGGGGAAATCTCTAAAATTTTTACTTTATATTAATTCTGTTTTGGGAAATTGGCTTTGTTTTTAGAAGTTTCTGTCAAATGAAGAGTTGTATGTATTTATAAATTTTACATGTCAATAGCTCAATTTTCTTAAATAGTGAGACAGTAAATATAGTATAATCTAAATTATCCACCTATAGTTTGTTTCTTGCATTTGTTTATGTTCTATTATACAACAAATATATAAAATAAATCATATTGTAACTAGTAGAAGGTAGTTGCATATTAGAATACAATTTTATCTTTGTGTAGAAAAACAAGCTAATTAATATTCCTAAGTATTTTGAAAGGAGGTGCCATTTAGAGGACACAAGTGTCTTAAAATAATGAAAGGCTCAGTGATATTAGGAAGTAAGTAAAGTAAATTGGTAGAGAGACAAAGTGATTTGACACACAAGAAGGAAAATAAACTGCAACCATTACCTAATAACTTTTACTTGAACCCTGTAAAGCTGAATTCCCTGGCACATTCATGTCCACCAGGCCAATCTTCAAATAGTCTGGGCCTACAGTAGGCACTCCATGAACATCGTAAGTGAATAAATGAAAGGATCTCAAATCAAGGATAAATTTAGAAATGCTGGGACAAGGGAGAATTTTCAGAGATTATTATCTTGTTGCAATGATTGCTGTTAAACTTGCAGATTCCCTGGAAAAACTTGCCAAGTCACCTGGGGTTTCCAAATAACTGCAGAGTTGATATCATGTAAACAAAGCATCAGGACAACTAAGGTGGCAATGTCTACACATTCCATCTGCAAGAACAAAGCAGGTGTAGATACAGGACCAGCTGTATCTAATGAATCCTGGGAAGCCATCCAGTCTCACAGTACAAGACCCTACACATCAAGAAGAAGCCATATATTTTTTACCCAACTTATCTAATGTTTTGCAAAATTCCCTTTTTAGTGGATCAAAAATCAATAATCAACTATCAGGATGTTTAGTAAGCATTAATTAATCATTTTAAATAATATCAATCAAAAGTACAGAAATGCAGCATTTTAGATAATCTGTGGTCCTATTAGGGAGAGCATGTGATTTCCTTTAGGCATTTTAAAATAATCAAAGGATGCTTCATATTTGTTTTCCTACTTATGCTGAAGCCTCAGCTTTCACACACCATTCCTATCATGCAATACCACAGAAGACAGTGAGATGAGATGAGCCATCGAAGCCGTTGAGTTAAAGAGTCCTGGGTTCAGAGCTCAACTCCAACCCTCACTAAGAATATGGTTTTCTCTCAACCCATTTTTATCTATAAAATTAGTATGATGATAGCATCATGGACTACATAGGTAGCAAATTTGAGCATGTGTAATTTGCCTAATGAATACAAAATAGTCAATAACTTCAGAGTTTATAGTTAAAGGATCGCCGACTTTAAAAAAGACTCTGGTTGAGAAATTTAAGATTGTGGTAGATACAGAGTTTGCTATAAAGCACAATACATGCCCTTTACAACATTTTCATGCATGCTTGCAATCAGGTTAACATGAGGATACTTCTGACTAATTAGAGGTGGTGGGAGTGAGAGATGTCTTTTTCAGATCCAGACAATTAAAAGCCACAAGCTAAATTCATCAGTATCACCTCCTACCGCACTACTCTTGAAACCTGGTACTGACATGGCACCTCATCATAACAAGGCCTTTCTCAGCTGAGTCATCTCAGTGAACCAGAATGGACCAAGTGAAACTTAAAACACTGGAGGGCTTTGTCACTGATCTTTAGGTGGCAAATTATTACTGCAGCATAATGTAGTCAAAGCTAACTAATACAATTTTACCAAAACACTTTATCTCGTGAATAGGAAAGTTAAAGACTAGAGAAGCAAGTTTATATAAAAACAAAGACTAGAATGCAAAACAGTAAATGGAAATGGTAGTGTAGGAGTATAGGCTCTTCCTGAAGTGTTATCTGTTGTGAATTATAGGCTTCCTTCTTAATGCTCTCGCTATAAATATGCCTGATACACATTACAAACATTTCTTAAGAATCCAGATATTCTTCTCTGGGTCATCATTGTTTTATTTACTTTTTAACTGTCTTTTATTTACTCAAGTATCTAAAATTGAGATATTCAGTTATGACATTCTACAAAGGATTATTTTATGTCACTTTATCCAAATGGAAATTTTACTATAGTAATATACATATTGGAATTTCTGATAATAGTTTGCTTTTCAGTGTTTTTCTGCCTCATGAGAATGCTGATTTCACCATGCATTGTTTGGTTCATAGTTTCTATACATATTGACTTAAACTTTGACACTTTGTATTTCATTACATAATCATTGAAAGATTCAAAGCAATGTCCAAAATATTTGATGGAAATGAAATGAACTTTAAGAATATAATATAAAAAGGAAGATAATTGTAGGACACATTATCCAAGGACAATGACTTAAGAGAAGTCAGTGAGAAAATGACGAGGAGCCATCACGTAAAGGAAAGAACAGTTGATACAATAAGTTCTCAGGAACCACAGGGAAGAGAGAGTTTTAAGAAGACGGTGAAAGGAAACATCACATGAGCTGTGAAGAACTAGAAGTGAGGGAAAGTAATCTCTGGTGGGTTTTGAGCACAATGACTCATTTTCTGAAATATAATATTTTTATTTATTCTTTGAAAACATCAACATGCAATATACTGTGATCATATTCATCACCTGAATTCTTCTACTAATTCCTAGATCCACCTTCACCCCTTTGCACCTTCTCATACACCCTTTACTCCCTGCCCCCATCTCTTAAATGATCCACCAAGTGCAGATGTGGCACAAGGATTCCTAAATGTTCTTCTCTCTGGGACATGAGGTATATCACCAGACCCATCAGCAACACTCTGTTGTTATAGTAGGAGCATCTCAAAAAACAGTATTGGGCGTCATGGTCTCCCAACAGAACATGGGTAGATTGAACCCTTTCAAGTTATTTAAAGCCACTAGCCAGGAACCAAGTCATCCCTTTATAGAAGTGAAAATTTCTATTATTCTAAATTGCTTCTCTTCTCTTTCTTCCCATTTTTCATCTCTCCTTGACCTCCCCCTACTCCTCTCTTCTCCCTTCTGCTCTTTTCCTTTCCTTCTCTCTCTTTCATCATAATGTGACTTAGTGCTTAGGCAGATAGGAGCCTAAACTCGAAAAGGGATGAGGAGGTGTCAAATTGTTCTATATTCTCTTAGCGAGCTATATTGTGCAGATTCCGTCTTTGTCACAACATTAACAGTCATTCTCAATCTGAATACCTCATGAAGAGCTCTTCCTGTGTTTTTATTGTAGCACTACTTGAATTACACAGGCAGTTAACAGATTCCAGCAGCATACTAGTACTAAATTATTTTTAGGCAAAGAAAAATAAGAGTTCCGAAAGAACATCTAATTAAAATTGGCATTTGAAGATTGCTTCCTCACAGTATTTATGTTAAACATGAGGTCTGATATGGTGAGCCAGAATTCAAGGATTTGATACTATTTGTATATTTTCTACAGCCTAGTTATAAAGGTAAGAATTAATATTGCTATTATTATTGTTATTAATTACTATTATCTGAGGCAGAATCTTGGGTTTCCCAGGTTTGCCCTGAACTCTCTATATGAGTATAACCTTGAATTTCTGATTCAACCTTTACTTCTTGAGTTCTGGGATTACAGGTGTGCCACCACACCCAGTATATTTAGTGATTGGTAGTTGAGATGGTACCCAGGGCTTCCAGAATTCTAGGCAAGCACTCGACAAACTGAGCTATGTCTTTTGCTAAGAATTAAGTATCACTGGAATCAAACTAGAAAAGAAGTTTAGATGTAGAAGCCTACATTACAGTGCACTGATCAATAAGAACAATTACTTCTCCACTATACTATCTAGAATATTAAATTCATAGTATTAGCCTTCAAGTTTTTACTTTATTTTGTGATCATATTATCATAATTGATGGTTAAATTAAATATATACATATATATCACATGAAATATAAATAATTTAATAACATCAGTGCAAATTCTCAAACTTCACTCCAGACTAAACCTTAACTTCTGGAGGTGAATCTTAGAAAAATCTTGAACAAGTTTCTCAGTTGATTTTGAAACTTATACAATGTTGGTATCCATGGCATTAGTGCCAGAACTAAAATATACACTTTTTTCTGGATATGGCACTCTGAAACCAGATGCTTCACAGCCCCTCTGAGAAGCAGTAATGTGTATAATGTACACTGTGTAGCTGAGAAATCTTGCAGTGAATCAGAGAAGACTACCTGAAATGCCTGGATAAGAGTGGAGAGGTAAATGTACGGCTCTAGGGCATCTCTCGGCTCCCTCCAGGATTCCTTCCTATGTGTAAAAAGTGAATCAATGCACTTCTTTCTATATCCTGGTCCACTTGGACCACTTCCTTCTTTCCGTTCAGTATACCCATGGTCCCATATCAATGAATATTTGGTGACTGAATGAATCATCATACACATTAGACCTCAACAATATTGTTCTTATAAAATAAATGTTACTAAGATGCAGAATTCATGCTTTGTTTTAAGCAAGTTCTTGTTCTAATTTCATCTTTCTCATTCAAAAGGGCATACAAGAAATAACTCTAAATTTTAGCTAATCTACTCTAAAAATCACTTTTCTAATTTGATAATTTATTAATAGCAACCAATTGCTTGAGGGGGCACCTCACAATTAATCAAGGTTCATTATCATATTTGGCTAGTTCAAGGTTGAGAAGAACAAAATTTGCATTTATGTAAAGAGGTCAGGATTTTGAATCCAGCTTGGAACCATCTATCCTAAGAATACAGGAAAGAGAATTGAGGCTTGGTTTGCTTCGTGGCATCTCAATGGGTCAGACATCTCATAGACCCGTTTCTTTCAGAAATAGTTTCCTAGCTGGGCAGTGGTGGTGTGTACCTTTAACACCAGCATTTGGGAAGCAGAGGCAAGCAGATCTCTATTGTTAGAGGCCAGCCTGGTCTACAAAGTGAGTTCCAGGACAGCCAGGGCTGATACACAGAGAAACCCTGTCTCAAATAACCAAACCAAACCAAACCAAACCAAATCAGAACAACAACAACAACAACAACAACAACAACAACAACCTCCAAAACCAAAACAAAACAAAAAAAAAGGAAAAGAAAAGAATAAGTACTAGGTTCCTCTCATCTTGAGACCTTTTAGAGGGACATTGAAATAGGAATAGTCAAAGGAAGAAGTGCCCATTTCTCGGTATTGAGCAGAGAATTAAGGTGACTTGGTTTTTATCTACCACGTCATTGTTAGTTATTGTTAGAATGATCACGCGTGTGGCCTTTATTGTCCAGGTGAAGAAACGGAGGCCAGCATTCATGGCTGACGTCCTCACCCTGTGTTCCTGTCTGCCAAGCACAAGTAAGCTGCTGCTGCAGGGAAAGGGGACTAATTGCAGCTCTTTGCTACATGACCCATCCTTGCCAGTTTCTACACCTTTGCCAGGGCACCAATTCCTTCTTCTCTGTGTGAAGGTATTGTATCTCATTTTAGTTCTCATTGTATACAACCCTGCACAAAATTATCCAGTAAGGCTAATGGAATTACTGAAGTACATTTCTCTCAGCTTACTC